>JAODJU010000040.1:32182411-32206600 GCA_026776725.1 Gnathonemus echidnorhynchus
GGATAGTAGTCGACTTGGGGACTGACAGGTCCGCGATGTCGGCGATGACACCAGAAGGGACCTTAATAGCACTTTGCAATTAATTATTAATTATTGCAATGCGTTTTTATTCGATAAGTGTAATTCAACATGTTTTTTTTCATCAACAACTTTTGTCATTAATTTACTTCCATATATAGGAACATCTATGACTCAGGGTAAAAACTTAGGTGATAAATCAATGGGACAGCCTTCTGGGAGATGGGTCCCCATAGATTTCCATCACATGGCATGAACCCAGACACTGCGCTAAAAATGCATGCTGGTATGATGCTGTGCTTCAGACAAATGTCTGCACAGGTCTTAGTTCAATTTAAGGCCCTGTCTACAGAATAAGAGTGGAAAAAATAAGCAAAAGCTGTTATGTGATGGTAGATTTACAGTGCTCCGACTCAGGAAATCACTCGGCACACAGTTGACCGTATTTCCTGAAACATGTATCAGAAAGTTTATTTCCATACTTATTTGTAAATATTTTGTTAAATTATATTGTTCCTGTAAAAGTATGATTTTTTTTTCAAGTATGTTTAACTAAAGAGGGAAAATAAAAATGACAAGGGAATGTAATGGGAATGGCTATCCTTAAAAGAACAAGAAGACAGATTTTTGGGGATTGTGTTATGCCAGTGACACATAATGAACATGCTGTTGTATTCATCTTAATTCACTGCAGAATGTAATGGATAATGGGAAGTCAAGGATCTATACACATCCCTTTCATACAATCTATGAAATTATGACTAATATTGACTATTATTTTCAGAAAGTAAATTTGTAGTTTATCACTCTTGCCTTGTTAATAGTACTGGTAGTGCCCTAATTTTAAAGCACAGACTTATTTGAAAAGTATAACATGAAATGCATACTTAAGTATGTATCAAGCAATAGATGCCCAGTATGAACAAATAGTATTTTGTAAAATCTTTGTAGGAACTAGTGTTTTTTCCTTGTGCATAGTATTTATTGTTATAGTATAAATCTAAATCAATTTGTTTCAGCTCATCTAATGATACATTGTTAGTCAACTTATTGTCTCTTATGATAACTGGGTTTTGTTTTACTTTTGCTTGATTTTAATTAAAGTAACATATTAAGTAATGTTGATGAAGTAAATGGTTTAACTTATGTATTGTTTATTTAAATAAACACAACTATATATAGCAATAGAACTGTCATAAATTTAAAAGAGCATTTTGGAGTATTCAACCTACTCCTATATCAACCTTTTGTTTGAACTACCCATTTATTCATGGGTATACAATTTCTGATTGATTTAAGCACTATATTTTCGATATTTTCACTTCATCACCAAAGTTGCATTTCAGCAATGCATTTTAGAGTATGCATGAATAGCATTTTGATACTGCAATCAGGCCTTAACCTGAATTCAAATAAATAGGAAAACAAAGGACTGTGTATCTTACACTGTTTGCAGCTCCTGAGATGATCAGAATGCTCCTGCTTTTTTTCTTCATAAGCACATGCCTTTGATCTTGGCAGGCAGCTTGTGGGAGAGACTTGATTGGCTTAGGACTCAAAGACTTAAGGTTTTTTCTGCTGACCAGGGCAAAGGTGGGAGGCATGCTAGTCTATCACTTGTTCAATTGACAGTGGGATCAAAATTAGATTAGTTTAGCTTTTGTGTCTTAACCCTGGCTAGACTTGGGGGCCTTCATGGCCTTTGTTCTTGAATTTGAAGATTTCAGCAAGAACAGTAAAAATGAAGACAAGTTGACTACTTGGAACTTTCTGCATTCAGATTATGAGTGAATGGCACATATCATGTTATGCAATGCTGTTGGCCAAAGCTCTCAATAAAAAATACAAAGAAACTGCATGGCCTCATTCTGTTAAAATGCTCACGTTTTGCCACAGTCATGAATAAAAGGGTTTTAGAAACCATGAGAGGCAGTCCATGGTCCATGGGGGTGTCATTTTATTAGCCCCTGGAGTTATCTTTGTGGTTTAATTGACAGCACTATTTTGTAGCTCGAAAAGAAAGCCCCTGGATTAGGAAGCTGTTGGCAGACTTTTCTAATAGCTCACTGGAGAAGCCTTCATCTTGTGAAGTCTACTACATGTCACACTGGTCTAGGAGTCACTTCTCAAGTCCTTGAGACAAGCTGTTAATCTACTGCACTTGCTCCTACTGATGTACTACTTTAAGACTAAAGATTCAAAGTTTTATTGTCAAATGTACAAGTAGTGTACAAAGTACAATGAGATTCTTGCTTGAATGCCTTCTCAAAAGACTACAGACAATTAACAGAGCAGTGTCTCATTACAATACAATAAATAGTAAGTACAAAAAACTAACTACTACGAGATATCTAATCACATGTAATAAAGTATTCAAGAAGAGGTAGTAAAGTGATATATGGCAGAGGAAAGGATCAAATAAAGTGGAGCAGTGGGTAGAATAAGGAGAATGCTGCAGCAATTTTACAGAATTTGCAATAACCAAGTGACAGGGCAAAGTGATGAGTGTGGGACAAATGAGTATAAAAATTCAGGCAGTATTCTTTGGGCAACTAAATAACGAACTGAAAACAATTACTGATATCAAACCACTACCTACTGAAATCATGCACAGGATTAACCTACAAATTTAAACATTACCTTTCTCACTGCAGACAGCCAATAATCCAGAGGCATCTAGAGTCTTAGGGGCACTAGAATAGTGGAAATTAAGTAGCCCACTCAGCTTCCAGCACATTTAATTATTATAATAAATTTGATGTAAAAATTCACTACACATAAAACATTATATGTCAAATGAAGTGTGAGCAAAATACAGTTAATTCAGTGTGATTTTATAGATTTGTATCTCATTGTATTTCAATCTATTGTATTTAAGTATGATCTTTAGTAATTTGTATTTATTATTCATTTTTTAATTATTTAATTTTTTAATTTAATGTGATCACTGAGTAATATTCTAAGCAACAGTTAATTATAAATCTTCATTTACTAGTTCAGTAATAATCTGATAAGCATTTTAGTACATTATTTACTTTTAATATAATTTAGTATGATGCATCATAACATCTTACTTTGGCATTCCATACAATTTCTATTTTCAGTTATGTGAAAATGCCTTTTTAATATGATCAGATGAAAATCATCATTTTAATAAGTATGTTGATATTGTACCATTCTAAAAAATAAAGTTTCATGATAATTCTAGATGAGCAAGAAACTGCCAGACTTTAACAAGTATTCCAGCTAATTAATTTTAGGAATTTGAATAGTGACAGAAGTAACAGATCCGTGAGAAATTTCTTTACTCCCTTACTGATCAGGGCAGGACCTAAACTTCAGATCCTGTCCCAAGAATGCCAGCCAATTAGGTTTGACCCTTTGGGATTGATGCACCTGCATTTCACCCCCTTGATCTGCCCCAAACATGAATGCTTACAAGTGAAAGTCATTAACCCTACTGTATACAGTTTATGATTTAGGGGCATAGTTCAAATAACATTCTCCTCGTGTTCTCTCTTCTTGGTGGACACATAGCCATGAAGAAATGTTTATGTTGTTTAAAAAGCTATAATTTCCTTTAACTATTTGTATAATATCTGAACATGCTAAAAGCATTATCTGTATTTTATCAGGCAATGCACATAATGCATTCCAATGAATTCTCAGCCTTAATGAAACCTTTACCTTGTTATATTGTTGTGATACTAAAAAAAACATAAAGACAATATTTTAATGTAAGGTAGTGTAAACTTCATGTAAGCAGAGAGATCCAGAAGGGTGAAGTGTAGGGGGTGTGAGGAAAACTGAAAGATGAAGAAATGTCAACCTCAGGTCCATCAAGGCCTTTTAATCGAGGCAAAATAAAAAGCCAAAAAAATCAGCAGAAGAACAGGATGTTTCTAACAGTGGAAAATGATAGAGGAGATTACTGCATTAAGATGTGCTGAAATGCAGCTCCTTGATGATGGATTATGTGTTTTAGAAAAAGCCAAGCGAGAATGTACTTTGCAGCACTTCTTCTAACTTTTTCTTTCTTAGTGAATACTTCATTAAAGTTGTCTGCTGTTCCATTATTACCAGAGTGCTCTATACCTGTGTATCTGATTGTGGAGGGAGAAGTGAGTGTGAAGTGGGTAGATGCCAAAGCAGAATAGCCCTGCATTGCCATCCAGAAGAGACTCAGGCTCACTGTTAGCCTCATGGTGAGAAGAGAGAGCCCCCCCCCCCCACACTCCGCCCCAGTCCGGGTGACAGGGCTGAACTGGGCAGTGAAATAAAGCAAGCCTCCATCAGATAACACATCTTCTGGTTCATGTAAAATGTTCAGGAGATCAACAAGGTCATCCATCAATCTGATTGAGTAGCATCAGCACATGCAGCTTTGGGAGTAAATGGGAAGTCTGGCTGACTTCACTCCCATCTATGTGTGAGCAGCATGAGTCACATAGAGTGCTCATCTTATACAATTTACGCATTAACCTGTAGAAAACCACAATGTTAAACCATTCCACATGGGTCATAAATGTAATGATTATTGAAATCTCATCTCTCCATCAAGCTACACTTGCCCCAACAGTTACTGCATTTTTTAAAATTCAAAAAACAATTGTTCTGTTCAACTTAGACAGTGGTATTATCAGGGTTTAGACTTTTGCTATATTTTAGAATATAAACTCAGTTATGGGTAAATAGGGTTGGTAAGGTTACTTTAGAAATGTATTCTGATACAATTACTAAATACCTGCTAAAAGAGTAGCCTAATACAAGTAGCCTATCAAAATATTTAAGTAATGTAACCCAATTACTAACTGTTTTGGATTGGCTAAATGCCAAAAAGCAATACCAATAAAATGACTTTTATTTCTCAAAGTTTTCTGTAAGACAAGAGAACAATGTAAGATAATCTTAAGAAAGCAAATGGAGGCACACATCAAACATTTTAACATCTCTCTTATTGCATGGCTTATGAGTGCCCTAAGCATTTTCTTAAGAAATAATATACAGAACTTCAACATCCCTTTCATGAACTTTATTTCATTCCACGGTATTGCTACTTAAGATAAAAAAAAAACATTAGCAGTAGCTCTGGGTGGTATCCCCCAAACAAGAAATCCCAGTTAGCTGGGTTAACTTAAACTAGAAGTCATGATTGTCCAATAGGAATGCTCCTTACCTAAACTCTTATTGAACAATCATGACTTCTAGCTTAACTAAACCCAGCTAACTGAGAAATCCTGTTTTGTGGAACACCCCCAGGTGAAATACAAAAACAAACAAACAAAAAACATGCCTGCATAACATTAGGGCATTTCATCCAACACCATCCAGCAATCAATTAATAAAACTACAGCAGCTAACTGACATTTCCAAGAATTTATAATTGCCTTTGATTAATTTAAATCAGAAACCTGTTCAATTCCATGAGATTTCACAGTTTACTGTCAATTCCATCTTTATATGTGGATTCCGTCCAAGTATTCTGCAAAGCAGAAGTCATATGGTCTAAAGGTCTGTCTTACACCATTAAAACTGGTACAAGAAATATTATAACACAAACACGTGCACACACACACACGCACACACACACACATCTGCAACTGCAAATAGTTGCAAAATTCAATGCAATTAAAGCATTTTTTGCAGTGGTTGTCATGAGACAGGAGAGTGATGTCTTGAGAGAAGTATTGTTTGCCCATGTACTGTGTCTACTGAAAATCATTCTTCATTTAAAAATTTATTGTGAATGTAATCCTGGTTATGATGCCCATTTTTATCTAAATGTATGGTTAACCTGATTACGTCTTTTTCTTGTAACTGTAGCACTTTTTGTATTCTGATTATGTAATATTACTCCATGTGTTCCATTAATCCCAAGATCACAATGCTGTAACCATTCTACCATGGTGGAGAGGTTATTAGGATAACAGATGTTTTACAAATGTAAAATAGTTATTTTGTGAGATTTAACTGTTCCACTGTATAGATGCAGGACTCACAATCAAATACACAGTGTAACCCAGTCTGGAATTGTTAGATACTGTTTCTCCTAAGAGCTGTCATTGTGACAGTAAACATACCATAACTGTCCTGATGCTGAGTTTCAATCTATATCTAAGCATCTGACAGACTATGATGCACAAATCTAATTCCACAATTCGCATCTGAGCACAACGATGCTGTTTTGGGCAGACAATTTAAAGGGAACAAAATGAAAATGCAAATAGTGGCTGATTGCAGGCACTGTAAGCCTAGTGAGATGATAAGCAAATTATTCATACAGTGACAAATATATTTTCAAAAAAATGTATACAACCCATTTGCAAAAAATTTGGAATGCTAAATAATAAAAACATAATGCTATATATGTCCAAAGTGTTTTGAAATATGTTGCTTGCATCAAATACAAATTAAGCATATTTGTCATAAAACAATAAAATTTCTCAATTTCAACATTTGCCTTTGTTATATTTTCAATTTAATATGGGTTTATGTGATTTGTAAATCATTCTGTTTTTATTTACATTTCACACAGCGTCCCAACCTTTTTTGGAAACAAGGTTGTGCTTCCTAAGTAATTCTATGAACTATTTAAAACTACTTAAGGCATCACATTTACTGAGCAGCACTTTTCATGTGGTGTAAAATGTAATAGCAGAAAGTAAACCACATCCATCCAAAACGACTTCAGTGCACATTCATAGTGATCCTGAAAGCTATCCATTGGATGCACAGACATACACACGATAACACCCTAAAGGCAATTTAGTGTCATTAGGTCACTAAACTGCATGTTTTGGGCTGCAGAAGGAACCCTGTACAGACACAGGCTTAGAACTATTTTACAAACATGGTTAGAACCATTCCACACTCCAACAGACAAAGGCAAGATTCCAGTGCTCAACCCTGGAGGCCATTTTGCTCTCTACTGAACTACTGTGCCACACCAGAAATCCATGTTTTTATGTAAAAGAATGAATTTCAGTAAAATGGAGGAAAGAAATAACCACAAGTAATCACATAAGAGAATGATTTTATAAATGACTGCAGCAATAAAGAAAAGCTATATCAGCTACTTTCATGCAATTTGTTCAACAAATTTGTGACACAAACACATAGACTTCTTCTTCAAGTTCAACTGAATTTTTACATTAATATTTCAGCGTACTCTCAAAACAAATAAAAAAACTATTGTTAAAACATGGTTTTAATATTTTGAAAACACTGCATCAAAAGGAGGTGGTTCTTTGACAATAGTATATAGCTCACCTAAAACACAGATCGAAACCAGGATGTTTTTTAAAAGAGATAACTGTAATTATGAAAAAAATTACATTAGTTTAAAATATCCTTTGTTGATGTCAGAGCAGCTCATCTATTCTTGACGTGAAGAGATTAAATGGGTTCTCTGGTTTTCAAAAGCTAATCTGACTGGAGAGGGATGATGCCGCCTCTTGCAAATGGCTTCCAGCTGTCTCATCATTAGGGCTGATAAGCCACCCTCTCAGCCTGTGGGAAAAGGTAGGGGCCAAGAGATGTTCCACCAAAGAACTTCCATTTCCACCTGCATTTTTGTTCCATATGGAATGCATTGAAACAAGGTAATAATGTACCCTGGCAAGACTGACTATATATTTCTGTAATCTGCTGCACAATACATAATTATACTTTTTATTTATTACCAGTTTTGCTTCATATAATTTTGCATGAAAATCTTTCATGCACTATTTTTGAGTATATAAACCATAAAATAAGTATTCACACTGTTCCTCTACAGCAAACTATGTGTTCCTACACCAAGTCTAGTTTAAACATCAGTCACTGCTGTCTAGATTAGCTGCCCAGGGTAGATTCCAGGACTGCTTTAGAGAATTAATTAAAGGATAGTGAATAAAAATTGTACTGTCAATGATCATTTGTCTGTTGTTTGTCACAGTCTGAGGTTTACATTGAAGCAGCACTTATTTGACAAGAGAACCCAGGGAGTCAGTTGGCAGCATCGATTGGTAAACTTTTCTGTTTGAATCCCATAACACATGTGGAAAGCGAGCTGTGCCAAGGACCCTTGGACTGACAGCAGCAGGATCCTGCAGATGGAAATAATGTGGCCATGGACAGCTGTCAGATGAAAACACCCTGTGCAAGGCTGCACCATCCAGGATGGAGCAAACTCCATGGGAAACAGCCCGCAATAGAGCAGATCGATACCCACAGGGTGTTCTGCTATCGTTGGGGTGGGTTGGAGGTACTGGCAGACCTAATTGACATTATACACAACAGGTCAATAAGACCCATACTTAAGCTCCTCAGATTTTATAGAGTGTTCTACAAATGCATAGGCAAGTCTTGAAATATTTTTTTTTATACAACTGTTGGATAGAAACAATTTCACAGTAATGCAAAACCAAAAGGATGTGACTTAGGCTGTTAAGCAATATAATTCTTTTTTTTCACACAGTAGGTTGTCTGAACTATGTGTATTTTTGTGGGGTTTTGTGTATTTCTGTGTTGTGGAGTGCTGTTAAACTTCAAATCCAACATCTGAAAGAGTAGTGATAACAGTGGAGACAACAAAAGTGCCCTACAAATTAAAAATCAAAAGATGCTCTCTTCTCAGACTATGAAATATGAATCATAGAAAATATAATACCCACATTTCCCAAAATCTGTTTTTTATTAAAAAACATGAAAAGAATGCAGTGCCACAGAGGAAGAGTATTTATCAGACTTATTCAATTAACTTTGATCTCTTGAAATTTCAATTTTTCATTTTTAACTTTTAACCACAGAATAGATTCGCTGTGTGTTGCATTGTAAACATTTTAAATAATGTGCTGTTTAAAATGGTGTGCATTAAATGCCATTTATTTTATAAGCTATACATTGTTTCATTATGATATTAATATTTTTAGAAAGTTCCAGTACGAAATCTTGTTTCTTTGTGCCCAAAACTATTACATCAATAATTTGTGAGACAGGGACTTCTGTACGTTATGTAAATATCTCAATACATCTATTTATGGCAAAGAAAATGAGGACAAATGGAGAAAAAGGATGGTTATAATGAGAGAATTCATTGATTGGTGGAGGGGGTTCCCACCATTACAATTAACAGCAATCTCCATTTCATATACAAGCCTGTCAGAGGACAGGCTCAGAGCAAGTTGCTTGGTGAGGGGAATTGATCTTCCAAATTGTGGGGTCAAAGTGTATAGATCAGGAAGGGAAATGCAAGTTCAGGACTGCCAATTTGACAGTACCCGCTGCTGAACTTTCACTGGAAAATGAAGATAAACCCACCCTCCTTAGTGTGGTCTACAATGTGACATGATGCCACCATTTAAAAAAATCAGTTTACAAACATTGGTTTTGGAACCGTCTGTTTTATCTTATCAAGCTGACAAGCTGTTTGCCTTTTTCCACAGCTGAGTCCTCTCACCATAGAGGTGGATTATAACCTATCACTCCCAGAGGAAAGCAAATGTATCATTCTTGAAATGCTGGTGGTCTCCATCCTTCTACGTAACAATTTGTTCCTACATCTGCATGGCCCAAGATGTCTTACTTACTTGGTGTTATATTTAAGATTATTAATCATAAATCAAATATGGGTTCAAACTCAAAATAACTTTCCAGTTTTTACGCATGGTATTTTAGAATGAACTTATTTTTTTCTACTGAGCTTACTTACAACATGCGTTGTCTCCGTAGACTCTGGGATATGCTCTGGACCTCCTGCAACTCTGAATAAGATGAGCGGTGACAGAAAATGGATGGATGGGCTTATGGACAATAACATTCTATGCAATTAAGAAAAAAAATCCATTAGCAGCTTCTTTCTGTTATATAATTACGGATGACACCGGATGGGTAGCGTCTGGTCAGTAATGTAAACAATGTAGAGGTCAACTTTCCCCAAGCCCTTAGGGTTATCTCCCCGAGGAGCCCTATCACAATCCATAGAGAGAGCTGGGCAGTCATGGGTCAATTGGTTGATTAACACAGTCAGACAAAATAGAAGCCACAGTGAAGTTACACAGGCCCAGTTCCACCAATAAAGAGATCATAACCTGGCAACAACTGGGTAACCTGTGTACCACAGATATTACATGTATTCCCGACTAGTACTGAGTAACCAAGTCTACTCAACCTATGTAAGAATGTGGGATGGTATTCCAATAAGAGAACAGGGAGAACAATAGGGAGAACATTTTAAAACAAATTTGAGGAAGCACTTCTTTACACAGCGTGTAATTAGAGTATGGAATAGTCTTCTTGCTAGTGTAGCGGAAGCTAAAACCCTGGGTTCCTTTAAATCAGAGCTAGATAAGATTTTAACACCTCTGAGCTATTAGTTAAGTTCTCCCCAAACGAGCCTGATGGGCCAAATGGCCTCCTCTCGTTTGTAAATTTCTTATGTTCTTATGTTCTTAATATTTGCTCCCCTAGCAACAGGTTACTTGGTTAAGACACAGAATTCTCCTTTAATGCTGCCGATATGACTGTTTTTCTAATATTGGATTGTAATGGCTGACATCAATTAAACTGACTGATGAAAATCTGCATGTCGCACACTCATTTGACTGAATTTCTTCTAATTACACTGTATTTGTAATGTGAATGATTTCTTTGTATGACTACAAATGAGCATAAGCCTGTGAAGACTACTGTTTCGTATACTATCCTCTGTGTTTCTTGGGACTGATTTTGTGAGACTGAAAATCTAATTTCATGACACTCTATGCAAATTTTCCATTTACTCAGGTCCATTTTCACTGATCGAATATATTACATCATGCTCATAATGACTGGATACAGGCCAGTGAATATATACATTCACGTGACTTATCATAAACTCTACAAATCATCTTCTTTCATCATGTTGTGCCATCAGCCTCAGGGTCAGCATTACACTTCATCTTCTGCCTGTTCTATAGAAACAGTGGAAGCCTGATGACATTTTGTTTCCAGACAGGTTATGGCAGGAATAGTGTAAATTTATTTGTGATTACTGAATTTCATTCATTGCCATTGATGTGTTAAAATGTGGAAAATTTATTCTTATCTGAGAGATAAGTAGAGATGTACAGTTAATTTCAGCCAACATATAGCAGAATCGTTTTGTTTAAATGAGACTGAAGATGGAGACCTCTGCTAGGGCTCCGTGCTGCAGCGTGTTGGAGATGGATGACTCTATGACAGGCCCTTCCTTACAGGCTAGGGGGAGGGGCTGCCAGGGCTGAGGCTGCATATGCACACTGTATAAACTCTCTCACAGAGATCCAAGCTTGGGGAAGATAAAGACCATGGGCAGAATGTAAACACTCTGTGAGGAGCGGCAGGCAGCTGCAGTCACACACAGGCACTTTGCGAAGCCAGCAGGTCAAGGTTAAGCAGGAAGCTCTTTGAGAGATGACTTCGTTCTTAACCCTCGTATCATTCAGCTTTGGTGTAGCAGTGAGAAGGGAAACATAACAGATTCAGGACAAAATCCCAACTATTAATTATTCCAGTGTTTTACTGTGGATATAACCAAATATAACAGTAACAAGTCCACTGATATTAATTTCAAATGTCAGATTTTATTCTGTACTTGAGTACATATTACTTATCATGCACCAGTTTAATGAGTAATCATGAAATTCAAGTAATGTCATGTTGAATTTTTACCCTTTTCTGAATTTATAATGTATTCAGAAAAATCAATTAGCTACTAATGACACAAAAAACTTGAGCATATACACATTTGTGTAATTAGAAGGTGTTCACATAGACACATTCCTGTTCACGCATATTTGATTGGAATGTGAGCATGGCTGTCCTCATCCCAACTGTCACAGTAATAACACTGATTCACTTTGGAAAATATACAAGGCTTTCCCTTGGGCAGATTGATACTCCTTGGTGATCAAAGTGCCTAAATGGTACTTAATGTTATCTGCTCTCCCTTTCTCGTGTCCTCTCTATACCCCAGAATCTGACATATTCTGCACACATGCCTGAGGAGGAGGGAAGAATATATTAGTAAAGACTAACAGTTATAGGAGTGCATAAAAAATACATGTAAATGTGCTCCATGATAAAAATGCATAATTTACAAATTACACTCCTGCAGCCATAGCCATAATTTACAGAATGAAGACTGTCTGTTGACACCATCCATGTGTCTGTTCTGAGTTACATGATTCACTTCCTCCAGAGTGGATCGTAATACACCTACTGCACTTTGTGCCATTTTGGAATTGCTATTTGTTGACTATAACCATCCTCTGTATAATTTATTATTTTGCTCATAAAGACAATGCTAAGGAAAACCATATTAATACTACACTGGAGCTAACTAGTACATAAGAACATAAGAAATTTACAAACGAGAGGGGACCATTTGGCCCATCAAGCTCGTTTGGGAAGAACTTAACTAATAACTCAGAGTTGTTAAAATCTTATCTAGCTCTGATTTAAAGGAACCCAGGGTTTTAGTATTTAGAAGGATATCCATGAATAACGAAACAAATTATTTTTTTCACTGGACAGCAGATTGATACAAGGCATCTACACAGCAGTAAATAAAACAGTTGTTTTCTAAAACAGAAAGTCTAAGTCTGAGAGAAACAATCAATTAATGACCGAGTTCTAAATCAAAGATCTTTTACTGTCAGCTTCTGATTTATGATGTGTGGAATCATACTGTGTGTGGGGCTGAAATGTTGTTCTAGTTCGTTGTATTGAAAATGTTTTAGACAGAATATAAATACTAAGTCATAAAGATAATACAGACGTAACACTTTAAGACAGAGACAAAGACATACAATTAAGCATCTGATGGGGTGGGGAATGACTGCAAAGTGGTACAGAAGTTTGGCATAGAAAGAGGGAGCTGTCAGAATGAAAGCCAAAGAGGTATGCAATCCAGAAAAGAATACAATCCAGAAAAAACAAAGATCCATCTCAGCAGTCTTTCAAAATTTCAAAAATTGTCCCAGGTTACCTATATCGACCCAATACAAAGCCTATGTTGAATGCAATTAACATCAGCTTTAGCATATCTCAGATAGGCCAATTTATGTTACTGCAACAAAGCTAACAACTTCATCCCAGTTTGACCTAACATGAAATTGAATAAACCATTAGAGTATAGCAATAGATTTATACCTCACATAAGGTGTAACAATACAGTATACTGGGGTTCAGTTAATTTAAACTTGCAACACATTATTAAATAGGCTTTGTGTTGTTTAGATTCGTTTTCAATAGATTATTTGTGGGTGATTGACAACTCCATACCAGACAACAAATTAACAGTGGATCTGTCAGTGTCATTCAAAATGTTTAGTGTATTAAACCATTAGCCCAAACAGCATCTAATCAAGCATTGCCACTTAAGCTTAAAAGTTGAGACCTTTTGCTCACTGTTTGGTCTGCCCCACTTCAAAAATCTCTCCAGTACCCCTGAATGTCATGAGGCTTGGACTAGGGCTAAGTGACACAATTAAATTTCCCCATGATTAATTTAGCTGGGGGGTGGGGTTCGCCTAAAGTATTATTACATGCCTACCTTACACACTCTCCCCACCCTTCAAAAAAAGTAACATGACTAAATTCTCACACAATATAACATGTATATATATATATATATATATATATATATAATGCCGACCAGCTACCGGGCTGATACTGAAAAAATTTGCCGAGCGGGGGGGGGGGGAGCTACCAATAAAATAAAACAATACGTGGCATACCCAGGAGGCGGAGTGGGTCCGGTTCAGGGCCTCAGGATCGCCTGTTTGCTTTTTGCAGATGATGAGTCCTGCTGGCATGTACTGAGACGGTTTGCAGTTGAGTGTAAGGTGGCCGGGATGAAGATCCGCACCTTCAAGCCTGAAGTCATGGTTCTCGACCGGAAAAGGGTGGATGGTGGGGGATGAGTTGCTGCCTCAAGTGGAGGTGTTTAAGTATCTCAGGGTCTTCTTCAGGAAGAAGGGGGTGGGAGGTCGACAAACAGATCAGTGATATGTTGCCAGTAATGTGTACATTGTACCATTCTATCATAGTAAAGAGGGAGCTGAGCCGAAAAGCTTTCAAGCTGTGAAGCTTTAAATTTAAATCTAAGTTCCTACCATCACTTATGGTCATGAGATCTGGGAAATAACTAGCAGAAATGAGTTTCCTCTGCATGGTGGTTGGGCTTGGCCTTAGAGATGAGAGGGTGAGGAGCTCAGACATTCAGGAGGTGCTTAAAGTACAGCCACTGCTCCTCCACATCAAATGGAGCCAGTTGATGTGGTTTGGACATCTAACTGGGTTGCCTCTTGGATGCCTCCCTGGGGAGAAGTTTGGGGCATGTCCAACCAGGAGGAAACCTCGGGGCAGACCCAGAACATGCTGGAGAGATTATATCTCTCAGCTGATATATGAATGCCTCAGTATTTCTCCAGTGGAGCTGGAGGAGGTGGCTGGTGAGAGGGAGGCCTGGGCATCCCTGCTTAGACTGTGAACCCTGCTACCCGACCCTGGATAAGGGTCAGAAAATGGGTGGATGGATGGATGAATGGATGGATGGATGGATGGATGCAGAATATTCAGAACAGCATCTGGTACCCCACAGTTTAAGAATCCCTGACATGTTCCTAGGAACTTCGTAAAAAAATCCATGGAAAACATTTAGATGGCTGTGTCCACAAGATGACAGCTGCAGGCTCCATTTTCACCCTTGGCTGCCCTCTGTTTTGTAATTCTTGTTTTGGGCTGATTTGGGATCTATCATTGGGTAGATTTTTACTGTTTTTGTGAAGTGTTAATAAGTTCCATTGATGATAAAATATAGTAAATAGAGTAATAATTACAAATAGAGCAATCCTGTTCACAAGGAGCCTCTAATCATGTCATCATTCTCTTTACTGTCACTATTGCTTCAGTTTTTGTGCAATTTGTCTCAAAATTTTTACTGGTCCAGATCTTTACACTTACACCATGTCTGCAAAGGTTGAAAAAGATCTATGAAATACTTTAATACTTTATTATTATTATTTTGCTAACGAGATCAAATTTCTGACACTACCCTCTATATTTGCTATCACTGTGCAGTGCTGCTTCAGTTCAGGGGTAGTCTGTCTCAAAACTTGATCACTTCCAGTTTGTCACCCCTACAATGTACCTGCAAAGGTTAAAAAAGTTCCATAAAATACTTAGAGTAACTGTGTTCACATGACTAAGCGTCTTCTACAGCAGTGATTTCCTTCCTGTGCTGCAACACTGCGCTGCATTTTTGGGGCACTTAATCTGAAAATTATGTTTTTGTGAAGCAGTAATATGATCCATTAAATACTTATCACATTCACAAAGTCAAATGTCATCTACCTTAACCCTTCCTTTTGCTTCCACTAAGCAGCATTGCTTCAGTTGTAGGACGATCCCATTCAAAAATTTAATCAACGCTATAATTTTAGAGCAGTCTGTTTCAAAATATAATCAGTTCCAGTTTGTCATCCATAAAATATCTCTGCACAGTTTGAAAACAATCCATCAAATGGTTTTTAAGTCAACTTAACAAGTAAAGCATCTGTGGCAGTGTCAGTGGCAGTCCAGTCCCAAAAACATAATTAAGTAAACCTGAAGGAAAACACCTTTGCATATAGGAGGGTATGCGTGGAACCCTGGAAACTAAAATTAAGCTTGCATTAAATTTGTCGCATAATGCAATGCATTAAATTTCCTAACCCTAATTTATTTATTGATTCCCATCCAAGATGTTTTGCCAGAGCTCTAAGCCAGCTTGTTGTTAAGCTCATGCTGCTGAGACTTAAGTGACTGCCACTTAAGAACAAGAAAGAGGGAGAGGATGCAGAGAGTGATGTGTTATGGCAGGGTGTTGTGTATGGCGGGTCACAAATGTTGTTATAATTTTGATGTGGTTGTAGATTAAACCCAGTAAAAGAAAAATACAGTGAGGGAAGTTGGAATCCAGTGGACTGAAAGCTATGAGGTCCAGTTTGGAGACCAGCAGATCAAAGTACAGGAATACCCATATGCCCCCCTCAATACTGATAGTGTGACATCTGGGGAGGGGCACAGCCCAAGCCCATAGCCGAAAATAAATGTAGCAACTGTACTGATAGGTCTCTTTCGCAAGAATATACCAGGGTGTGCACCCAGGGGGTGCGGCAGGGGGTAGGGGTGCAGCAGGGGGGTTGTCCACCATCGTAGCAAATTTGCGAGGTGGGTTTGAAGTCAAGGTAATTTTATAACACGGCTATGTGCCTGATCAGTGATAAGAAAAGTTTGGTGGCAGGGGAGTTCAAACACGTTGACTACGTGGCTAAGAGCCTGGTATAGATCACTCAAATATTGTTTAAACCAGGCAACCAGGAGAGGCCTATGAAAGCTGGATGCATATTAGTGATCAATACACCAACAGCCCTGAGTATGGAGCCATTTACTCTTTTTTTTCCATTACAGAGTAGATCCGTTCATGTGCATTCAGCTCAGTACTCCAGCAGGTGGCTGTTCACAGCTTTTCTCATGCCAATCATCTCAAGATGAGACTCTGCATAGAGTATAACATAATAATTTGGTAAAAACTGTTACATATCATGCATTACAAACTCACACTGTGATTCAGTGATTTGAGTTAGTATGAATTGAGTTTCAGCATTGCAATGTGCAAAAAGGAAGTGCAGAATGCAGTCCTACTGCTTTGTGTAAGTGATGTTTGTTACTTACTGAAGCTTCTTCACATATTTTTGCTTAACGTAAGTGGAAAATATTGTGCAAGTTATTCAACATTAAGGCCAAAACCCCATAAAAAGACAAGTGCAATCAATGACTTAGGACCCTTTTCAGATAATTCACTACAACGTTACAGTCATCAAACTGTGCTGCATATTCCAAATTAGTCATGGGGGAGGCAAATATAGAATTGCATCCTTAAGCTCTTTGATGTTCTTTAACATAAGGCAAGTATATTTTTATGAATATAAATTTTGACAAAAAATTGACAGCAATTTGACAAATTGTTTTTGGAAGTAACAAATAAACAAATAAATGTATTCAGTTAATTATTTAGTCTATTTATCTATCGACATCACAACAATAGATACACCACAAAGAACTTCCATTTACCTGGTGGACAGCAGGACCATCAGTACCACAGAGATGTTCTTTAAATCCAGAAAATGAGCTGTTCTCTTTTCCAATTGTCAAGGTAACTCTAACAGTGTCAATGAGGCACTGGCAGATATACCTTGAGAGCCATTCAGACATTCCCCATAGCATGCTTTTTAAGATACAAGAGCCAGAGGACGTTTGTCTGCAATGATATTGCATCATACGCTGCAGCTTGACTCAGAGTGAAGTTAATTTAAGGAAATGAGGCTTTATTGCCAAATCTGGTGTGGCCTTCTAAGGAGTAGATCTTAATGTAAGATCAAATTGTCAAGATGTAAGTACAAATTGTCAAGGCAAAGAGGGGGCAGAGACCATAAGTGGTTTTCTCATTGAACTACCAGACAGTGATAACAGGGAATGATCTCTTAAATCAGGTATATTCCTCCACAGATGTAATGGTGCTCTTAGATGGGTGATTATCTAAAGCATTAACAGATAGAAACATCAGTTCAGTTGCACAGATTCAGGATGTAAGAAGTCGCAAGTGCACATTAAATGACATTTTTTGGACTATATGCCATAATTTTAATAGTGCACGCCATGCTAATAATTCAGTGGAAAATAGTCTTTGATATATTATCTCAAATCATTTGTTGTGTTTGTATCGTTGCATTTAATTGTTTTATGTCATCAAAGAAATAAGGGGTAGACACACCAAACTTGTCAACTGGGTGTGCCACTCTATTTTCTGGCAGAGTGATAATCGGCAGTTTCTGCCCATGTGGTCATATTTCAGGCTAAAGAGGCAGTCATGACCCTGGGGGTCAGAAGTATAAAAGAGTCCATTTGACAGGTCAGTGGGCGGCCGTCTAAAGAAGGGGTCCAGGTCATGGGTCAAACTAACATCAAGATGCTGTAGCCATTCAGCTCAGCTGCTGGACAGAGACAGCTATACAGACACAGCAGATTAGGAGCTGACCTAATTACCAAAATGACTTAGCATGAGGATGGTGGGGCTGATGAAGAGTGCCGGTTATAAGCAATTTCTGCAGTAGTCATACAACTGTAGAGTTTGTCCTGTATTGTACTTTGCTGACGATCACACTCAAGTCCCTTGAGTTTCTTCTCCCCAAAAACCACACTGTCCTCCATCAGTCTTACATATATTCTGTTATTCACACCTTTTGTTTTTATATTATGAATTATTAAATGTAGACAGATAAACACAATTCACTTTTCGCACTTAGTCTGCATTCAGAACAAGTATAGCATGTGTACATTTCTGAGGTCCGGGATAACTTTTTTGTTGAGAATCGTAGAGCTGACAAAAAAAAAAACATTATAGACTGCCAGAAATTGTAGCAAACAGTTTTTGCTCTGAATTATACAGTTTTGAGGTGGCTGCATGAGTTTTGTACTGTTGTGTCACTTCTCCAGTGTTGGGCATTTCAATCCACCTGTGCTCTGTATGCGCAGAGTCTGCATGCTAACCCTGTGTTTTTGTGGCTTTGAATCCCACTTGTGCTCTGTGTGCACAGTCTGCATGCTCTCCCTGTGTTTTTGTGGCTTTGAATCCCGCCTGTGCTCTGTGTGTGCAGAGGCTGCAGGCTCTGCCAGTGTTTTTATGGCTTTGAATCCCACCTGTGCTGTATGTGCGCAGTATGGTCTCCCTCTGTTTCTGTGGCTTTAAATCTGCCTGTGCTCTGTGTGCGCAGGGTCAGCATGCTCTCCCTTTGTTTTTGTGGCTTTGAATCCCATCTGTGCTCTGTATGTGCAGAATCTGCATGCTAACCCTGTGTTTTTGTAGCTTTGAATCCCGCTTGTGCTCTGTGTGCACAGAGTCTGCATGCACTCCCTGTTTTTTGTGGCTTTGAATCCCGCCTGTGCTCTATGTGTGCAGTCAGCATGCTCTCCCTCTGTTTCTGTGGCTTTAAATCCGCCTGTGCTCTTTGTTACTCTGCATCCCTGTGTTGCATGGGTTATCCTCCCCCATGACCCTGACCAGGACAAGCAGTTAGTTAAAAGATGGATAATTATAGGTTCATTCCCTCCATGTTCAATAATTTAAGGCAATTATCCCTAGTACTGTCACAGTATAGGAAGTTACGAAGCTTTCAGTTTGGAAACTCACTGAATATCAGGCCTGACAATGAATTCCCAGAGATGCACCATCATTAGTTTACTTTTCACACAGGGGCTGTAACTAAGAACTGGAATATCCCCAAAACTGAGAGAGGGTTTAGACTTTTTGAACCTCATAGGTGTCCTATTTATTCTGGAAATACATATTTTAGAAAAAAAGAACAGCAATACCTATGCTGGAAGAAAGGATTTAAAAAAATCTAATTAAGGAATCAATGCACTTTACACTAATTCTGTAAATTCAGGCAACAGTTTGTTTATTCGTAAAAATCATACACAGAGCACCTTGATGGTATATAACAAATGGTATGTATATAAAACAACACAGAAAAAAATATCATCCATTAAACACAGATAAATTTAAATAAACTGCAGCTAACTGCATCTAATTGCATCTAAAAGCTAAAGTAGCTTTTGGATTAAAACAGTGGCGATAAAAACAGCAGTCCGTGCAAACGAGAGACTCCAATATTTACAGAAAAGACCATGACAAAGGGAGTCAAACACCCAGGGTGTATTATTTTGAAGTTTAATTATGCTACAATCTATATCACATGAATTGAGGAAGCTTGTGACAGCACTTAAGATTCATGTTTTGGGTCTAATTAACTGGCTCACAAGAAAAAAGATACATATTTAAAAAAGATTTTTCCCATGTACGTATCTCCAATCAGTAAAACTATGTCTGTGTTTCATGAAATTAAGAATAAATCCAGTAATAAGCATATCATAAGCAATAATAAGTAATAGTAATGCAGTAAACTCTGAACTCTCCAGTGCTCTCTTAAAGATAAGCTGGCATTTTCTGGACTAATTTGCTGCTGCTTTGTGTCATGTGCACCTTGGGCATCATTACCCTACTGCACTTAATTGGCAATACATCCAGGTGGATGTTCTGATGAGAAGGTTCCCCCAAACCAAGAGGGAGCAGGTCACGGTGCTGTCAGCCTCCGGAGGCACCATTCTTTGTTAGCAGGTCTTTGTAGGCATGCCTCCACCAGCAGGTCTCACTTTATCAAGCAGCTGAGATTTCCAGCTGCTCACATGCTAAAAATGGTATAGAGCTGCACAAATTGCTCAGTTTGCCAAAATTTTCAGTCATCGTCCTTCAGACCTATGGAACTGTGGTGGCTGGAATTTTATAACAAAAATCTAAAGGGAAGCCTGGTTAAACTGCTACTAACTTTTCAACTGAACCTGAGGAATTGCAGAATGGTGGCTCAGGCAGCTGTCACTGAGCAGTATAAGCTGCTTTGGAGGAAGGGAGGTGATTCCTCCCCCCCACTCAGTCTTACTGGCTCCAGACTACAACAAAGCCCCACGAAGATGTGTGAGAGCCCCCTGCTGACTAGATCCAGTCAGAAAGAAGAAACAAACTATCCTAATGGAGACATGACATGCTTGGCAGTGCGGAAACTCCAACAAATGATTAATGGGCCGCAGACCCTCAGTAAGTCCTGCCCTCCCTTTTCCTCAAGTTAAAGGCCGGTATAGGTATAGAGCTGCCTGCTACCACCAAAAATCACTGTAAAGTTCTGCTTTCTGAGTGACTTCATCTCCCTGTGGGTCTTTTTTGATGGTGAGATAAAGACTCTGGTTAATATCCTGATCTTAAAGTTTATTGCTTCCCTGTTAATAGAATAAATTAATCTCATGGTTAAGAGAATCAATGACATCACAGATCTGAGTGCTCAGATAGAATAGAGGCCCTTTTAATAGGATAAGAGGCAATATAGCCTGCGATGAGTGTCAGCCAGTGCACTTTCCTTCCAGAGTGAAGCTTAAACTAGCTTTGCCAAGCTTGATGGAGGGAAGAGACCCAACGGAGCGTCAGTGCATGGGGATTGAGATTAGAGTGATTTACACTGAGGAGTAGATCATTACTGTGCAATGCAGTGCAGCTAATACTTATCCCAAAACTGAGACACCAATGTCCTAGGAATAACAGCAAGAAATCAATACCTTGATAGCACATATAATCTGCTAGTTTTAGTACATAAAAAATTATATTTTATCTGACTTTTAGGACATAAATATGATGCAACAGGGTTGGTCAACAGGACGAATTATACAGTTACCGGCATGCTTAGCATCACAATGCACATATCTGTAATTTGTGTACATTTTTATATGTATTTGTGTTTTTGTGATGTAAATTGTGTCATTGTGTAATGTTTGCCTTGGAATTTGTGTATTTCGTTAGCATGTAACTGTGAGTTTTCTGTAAATTGTTGGCTTCACTGTTTGTGCCACTACTAGCATTAAATCAATAGTGGCTGATAAGACAGTAGTTTTCATTTTAAATGACCTGCCATCTCCTTTATTAAAATGACTAACATCTTTGCCACAATACGTTTTTTGCACTCAATATGTGGGAACATTCTGCGTCCTATAGGGTTCCGAAGTGACAGAATGAACAAAGTAACATCCTTTTAAGTATGCAACAGATTGTTCTCACCGACCTGTTCGATATCATTTTGTTTGGACGTTGTTTGAAGTGTTTGGCCACCATCAGATAAATCAAAAGCTGAAAAGAACCACCCACTTAGTACCATGTAGATGCCACCATAGGCCCCCTGGAGCCTGGCTGAGGCCCATCTAAGACAGGCCAGGCTGATTAGTATCCCAGTGCAGGCTCAGTGAAGGGCTGCATGCTCTCTCTTGTGATTAGCAGGTAATGATCTCTGATTTAATGTGCCGGATGGGAAAGTGCAGCTCCTATTAAATTCCAGGAGATGATCAGCCAACCTGGAGCCAGTGTCATGTCCTATTAGGGTCAGAGCCGGGACAGCCCCCTCCTAATCTTCTCAGAGCTGTGCCATGTCATCATATCAGTGGCAGTAGGGGTGCAATGGATATAAACGCTTTTGGACAAAAGCATACAAGGACCTTATTAACATAGACTAAGGCCTCTGCCAATCTCCACTGGAAGCAGCCAGTTTAGGACTTCTTAATTATTTGCTAAGGGACAGAAAACCATACATGTGAGTGACAATGATGGAGAAGAATACAATATGGAACATGCTGTTCTGGTTACCGACTCCTATTCCTAATCCAGATTTGTCTTTAACCAATATACTGTACGTATAACTGAAGCTGATGTGCTACAAAGCCTAGCTAAGCTCAAAGTAAATATATCACAGGGCCCTGATGGTATCTTACCTAAAGTTTTAAAAGAGATGAGGGATATTATTTGCCGACCTTTAACATTGATATTTCAGAAATCCTTATCTGCTGGTGTGGTACCTTCTGATTGGAAGCATGCTAATATAACGGCAATATTCAAAAGAGGGGATAGAATTAATCCATCAAACTATAGGCCAGTTAATTAAACTTGCATAACTTGAAAAGTAATGGAAGCTATAATCAAAGAGAAAATGGTAGATGACCTGGACTCAAATAACATTCTGAGGGATAGCCAACGTGGATTTAGGAGAAGTAAATCTTGTTTAACTCATTTTCTTGAGTTCATTGAGGAAGCTACAAGAGAAATTGATCAGAAAAAGGCCTATGAGGTGCACATAAGTATCCAGTACAAAATATGTTATGGAGCACATATAAAACCTTTAAGGAGTAATTAACCAAATACAAGTTTGAAGACATCTACTTTGTATGCATTTTACCGTGTTCAGACATAAGAAAAATCAGCAGTAGCCTTCCAAACATTGCAGTTTTGCTTTCTTCCTCCTTCTGCATAAAGTACTGTATTTCTTCACAGCCGACATAACAGCTCTGACACACATGCGTTGAACTAGCCATCACATGACCCTTACTTCTGTTTATGGTATGTCACACTAAGGCTAGAAGCAGTTTTGTGTTTTTTCAGGCTAGATCTATCTCTGTTGGAAAATTGGACCAGTTTCTTATTCCCCAGTGCCCCCCGTATCTGATCCAGCATTTTTTGCCAGTATCGGCCCAATACTGATGGTTGGTATCAGATAGGTGCTATCTCTAGTAAGAAGTCCTCATTCATTACACTGGTTACAGACTGTCACATCCAACCCTGCCCTGCTTTTCTGATCCCTACATTTCCCTCGGCCATGGCTTCTAATCAGCCGCGCCTGAATCTTGTTAGTATTACCTCTTGTTTCTGCCTTCTGGTTAACCAGCCGCAGCTGCCTTGCATTTGCTCCTTTGTTAGTCATATATATTAGCATTTCTTAATCCTGTGCTCCCTGTTCAGCCGTTGTTCCCTGTTTACATGTACTATCCTGCCTGATCCCTGTAATAAATGCCCCTGTGAGGGTTTACACACAGCCTGCATTTTGGTCGTCCTTCTCCCACTGCTAATGTGACAGAATGACTAAATCATCCAAAGAACCCTGCAGCTCTTCCAAAAACCCATCTAGGATCTGCCTTCAGATGGGCTCCTGCACCCTCGCCTCCCGATCAGTTTCAGAGACTACATTTTTGATGCCCTGCTTCCATGTTGTGCTTTAGATAAGCCAGAAGAGCCCTGGGAGTCCTGGTTCTGGTGAGCGGATGAACTTGCTCCAGAGTCAGAATGGCTCTGGCAACATGTGATAGGGTCAGAAAAGGAGGTGCTGGACCATCCTCCTCCAGGCTGTGAACTCAGGGAAACCACATAGCCCATGATTACAAGAACTGCGTTTTATCATCTACGGAACAATGCCAATCTTCGGAGATGGTCTCCCTTCATGATGCAGAAAAATTAATACATGCCTTCATAACTTCCAGACTGGACTACTGTAATGCCCTCCTTTCTGATTTCTCCCGAATATCATGTAAAGCAGTGAGAAGTGGTTTTCAGTTAATTTACCCGGTAAAATAAAGTTTAAATAAATGACATAAATGCTCTAATAGTACACGTAAGTTAGTCGTTTAGTTGTTGTTAGTTACTGTAATGTTGCGCTGCTTTATTTGGTTAATCGTCCAGTCTGTGAAGAAGGCATTCAAGTAAGAATT
>JAODJU010000040.1:32362897-32383128 GCA_026776725.1 Gnathonemus echidnorhynchus
ATATGTCCCCCCCCCCCCCCCCCCCCCACATTTCGTGTTTATGACTCAGTTTAGTGAAAAGATTTGTTGCGTTCATCACAGTTATTTGTGCACTTTATGGGCTGCGAACTGATGATAGCTGTTATGTCTCTTTATTTATAGATAAGGCTATAATTAGTATATTTGTATGGTGAGAAAGTGTGTGTGTTAAATCATTTATAAATAGACGTTTATAAATGACTACATGTTGGGGCAGGAGTTGTTCTTTCTGTAGAACTGGATTGGTGCCTGAAGAGCATCTATCACATCATGGGGTAAGGGGTGGTGCAGTGAGGGTGTCAGTAACCTAATATCGCATGACATGGTTGTTTGGTCCCCCCCATTGTAACAACGTACCAGTTGGTGTGGCGAATGCCACGTGATGCCAGGATTCTCGTCTCGTGTTAATTGATCTGTCAGGATACAAAGTTGCATCTTGACATACAAAACATGTGCAAATGTTTCTGGTCATAGGAACAAAACTTCAATAAACTCAAATTATACTAGTTGTCTAGTTACATATCAGTTAAATGTCTTCTGCGGTGAACAAGTAACCTGGTCAGTGTTCTTATTGAGTCTTTGTGCTTTTGATGTCATCGGGCCCTGTAATGTACGTCATGTTTCTGTTACAGGAATGTTGAGGCAGATGTGGCATTGCGGAGCACAGCCGCTGTCTTCACCTACTGCAAGTCACGTGGCCTCTTTGCAGGGGTGTCCTTGGAGGGCTCTTATCTCATAGAGCGCAAAGAAACCAACAGAAAGCAAGTGACTTTTGCTCATAGCTAAGCAAGAAGTGCCAAATTAAGTTTGCGCGGGTCCTAAATCTAGCTTTTGAAGACTCTCTTCGTGAAGTTTAATGGCCAAGTTTAGTTTTGAGGTGTTTCTCATGAGACGTTTGACTTATTTGCGGTCTGGCAGGTTTTATTCCCAGGATATCCGGGCCCACGAGATCCTGAACGGGAATGTGGAACCTTCGCCAGGTGCCCAAGAGCTGTATGCCATCCTGGAGGACTACACAGAAAAGTACACCACAGACTGGCAGCGCAAGAACCTCCGACAGTCCAATAAGGTGACGTTTAGGACCTGAGGGTGGCTTTGTTGGGTTTCGTAAGATTTCTTGATAAAATGTGTTCTTGCTTGTCTAAAAGGAAATGTCACTCTCATGTCTGGCTACCTGCATCATGTTTGTTGCTCTGGAGGCCGGGAAAATTACATGCAAGTCTGGTTTGTACTTTTCAGTCAAGTGCTCCACCAGCAAGACCACGGGCTCCCGTACAGAAACCTTCAGTAACCCGCAAAGCAGAAGGTAAGATGGTAAAATCCTCCAGAGGGGCTCTTTATTACACTGCTCTTCCACCTATTTCAGATAAGCTTATCTTATAGGGAATTGCAAGCAGGAGAGCTGTGACTGTACTTATACTAGCACTGTGTGCCACTTAACTAGAGGACTTTGGAAAAAGGAACAAGGATTTGGAGAGACTCTCAAACTGATGCCTTGTCCACATGTACACGGGTATATTTTAAAACGTACCTTTTTCTATACGTTTTGGGCTTTTGTCCACACGTAAACGGCGTCTCAGGTCACTGAAAATGGGGCTTTTGCAAAACTCCATCCAGGGTGAAGATTTTAAAACTCCATTTTCAGCGTCGTTGTACACAGGGAAAACAGTTTTTGGCTCGACACGTCAGATTGTGCACCGTTGTCCACTTTAACGTCAGAGCGTGCGCTGTTTGCTGTACATCAGGCGAGTTTGAGCAATTGCGGTCTTAGCTGAAATAGTGCTTGTGCTAACCTTGCTGACAGGACTTCTTACATGTGTACAGATAAATGTTGAGTCATGCTCGCATTATATTGATCAACACAGGCGTCGGAATGTGCGCCATATTTTTCAGCTTAACAGGACTGGTAATTAGGCTTCTGATTGGCTAACATGGCAGTACGGTTAGAGTTATAATGCCCCCTGTTGTTTTGGCATGCTCTTGACAGCGCATTTTAGTGGTTTCATGTGGACGGAAATTTTTTAGAAGACAATGTTCATGTGGACGGGGATTTTTTTTATTTTTTTTTTTTTTTTAACAGAGGAGGAAAAACACCGTTTTAAAATACACCCGTGTACATGTGGACAAGGCATGAGGTGCACCTTTCAGCCTAACCTCATCCCAGACTGGGGTACACTTCCCAGAATGTTCCAACTATGTAATTTACTAACATTATTAGCAACTATGCCTTTGGGAAACATACCCTGATGTGTGGTTCTTCTTTGCAAGGCACAGCCAATAAATTAGAGACCTGAAATGACTTAGATTAGGGAATTCTTAAGATTGCATGCTACTAAACGTCCTCCCACATTAAAGCTGAATTTGTCTGTGTACAAACATGGTTGTTGTTGGTTAAGCATTTTATGTCCATCTTGGTAAGGGTGTGGTTTGGCTCATGCTTGCTAACTAAAAAGGAATGCATGCAGTCTAAGGAACTTTGATTCAGGGCTGTAATTTGGTAGTAGGATGTATGAAAGTTTGATTTACTTTAGCTTTTTGTGTATTTTCATCTATAGATATCAAGTCGTCCATGTATCCTGATGTCGCAGCCCTGAAATGGGACAGTCCTGGTTAGTATGAATGTCTGTTGTCTGCTTTCTTTTGAAAATGGTGATTTACTGCATACTTATGTCCATTGTGATACTTGTTTAGTGATGTGATACAGTTTAAATATTTTCTAACTTGTCATCAAAGACGGTTTACTTCGAACTGGAAGAACTTTGCCCCAGTCACTTCTGTGACATTCAGTGTGAACATTTTGCAAGTTTGGTAAACCAGAGGTTATCCACTCTGTTCCTATATGGAAGTCAAGTGTTTATGTTCCCAATTAAATCCACTTTGCACCTTTCTATGCGACTTGCAAGTAAAATTGACAAAAACAGCCAAGAAAGGTTATTGGTCCTTAGCCAGACTCTGTGGCCATTGTGACATGTTGGTTTGTCCGGAACGGTTCTGTTGAGATCCGGGTCTCTGGATGAAGCAGCTAAAGTTGTTGACTAATTGTCAGTCTCTGATACCGTGACCTGTCTGACACGAACACATTCCAGCAGCAGTGGGCCTGGTGAATGCCCACTGACAATTAACAGTTCATTCATGGCAAATTTTGTTTGTGTGGCATTAACCTACACATGCTTGTTCTTTGTCTGCCTTTTTTTTTATTTTTAATTAAATTTATTTAAACTTAAGTGAGGCTCCAGTCACCACTAACAACTATGCACTACAATACCTCTCAATACAGCATCTTCGTATCAGTGTCTGTATGTTTTATGTCCATGTTATACCGTCATACTGTTGAAACCTAGTAATAACTTCTAATCGTTTCTTTATGAATCACACACGAGAAAGCTACATCATTAGCCAGGTCCTCCCTTCCGATTAACTCGCTCTTTTGTAGAATATAGTTTTGTTTTCAAACACTGATGGTGATTCAGCCCTTGCTTAAGAGCAGACAAATCGCCCCACCTTACAGAAACTGTCAAAATCAATCACCAGACAATCATCTTTGTTAATCACCAGTAGTGTAGCAGCTCTCTACCCTGTTTATAATTGCAGAGGGTTGCAAGGATTGCATCAGTATTACTCTAAATTCCCCAAAGTTCTGAATTTCCCTGATTGAGTATACCAAATCAGATGTCCCAACTTTGGTTACTGTGACCATAACTGCATCACCGCCATTCACAGTTCTGTGAGCATTTCAGAAATTTAACTGGGTGATTATTGATAATGCATAATTGTTAATCAATATGTTCAATTGCATGAAATGGACTTTGTTGTAATGGCCTTGACCAAGATATTTGTCTATTTCTCTAGTAAATTGCCAACCAATGTAAATATGACATTTTATAACTTACATTTCAGCAGCCTAATGGCATACCTATATGCTCAATACAAGGATATTTTAAATAAATGTATTTGAACTAAATCAGGGCGCCTGAAGAATTTAAGCATTCATGGTATATGTAAAATATTTGCCCTTTTAATTTTCCTTGAGTTTTTCATTGGTAACTGCTTTCTATTGGTAATGCTCTCGCCAGTCCTGGAAGATCTCCATTTAGATTGCCTAGACAAATGATGTGTGTTTCTATTTTTCATGACCATGGAAATGGATAGGCATGAAATAGACACTAATTCTGTTTCCTAGTCAAAGACTCTTAAAATGGCCACATTCTATTTGCAGAAATGTGTCAAAATGTGCGCCCTGCACAACTCTGTAGCAATAATGAGCCCCAACCGTGGTCCAGTACTTTTAAACTTTTAATTGGTGGGTGCCCCTATTTTGACAAATTACTGTTCTCTGCAAATTTTAATATATTAGTGTGCCGTCAGTGTTATTACCAATAATAAGCCTTGCTTAATTTCAGTAAAAGTGCATTAGTGTAAAAGTGCATAAGTGTTTGCTTCTGTATTGCAACCGATGCACAAATCACTGCTGCATAATCCAATGCATCAGTCTGCATTGCATTCCATTCTAATAGTCTTATCTATGGCACCTGCGCAGCTGGGAAATTCCCAGCCAGGTTCTTCCTTCGCTAAACGTGCTGTCAAAGCACTTTCACGGGGATGCGTGTACAAGCAGGAAACCACATAACTTCAGTGTCGTCGCACTGCCAATATAAACTAACAAGGCTCCCCAGCTGCATTCTCTTGCCAGATCTGTAGGATTGTGCTTTTTTAACTCCCCTTAATTGCTACTTGCATTAGTGGGGGTTGTAGAATGAAAGTAGTGTGCAATTAATGCAAGTTGTCATTATATCCTGGCATTTCATGGCAGTGGGAACAGTTTTATGTGCCTTAGGTGTTGTTAACTTTTACATTTGAAAGATCACTTGAGAAAGCTGCCTTTTGTATAACAGTGGGCCAAACTCCCCGTCCTGTAGTTTCCAGCATGTGCCATGTTCTGTTTTCTGCCTTAAGAAATAAGGCAGTAAGAATATTCTAAAACCAGGACTATCCCTTGATTAGGCTTCGCATAGTAGTTTTATCTATAAGAAAAATCTGCCATGAAAGTTGTATAAAATAAAGTGACTATCATGAGACCTGCAACAAGTCTGTCCCTATGTCTGCACAGTTGTCTTTTAGTTTTAGCTATGCTGCAAAAACTGCTATATCCCAGGGCCTTTGAGCTTATACCTCTGTCATATTCAGGAATGTTATAAGTACAGACAGTACAGAATAGTGTGTGTGTGTGTGTTTGTGTTTTTTTTTTTTTTTTTTTTTTTTTTTTTATATGGTCTAGCATACATTGTGAAATCATCCATATACCATTTCGGCATCCCAGATTTTGTGTGTGCGTTTCTTTTTTTTTTCTTTTTTTTTATGTCTTGTAAAATATTTATTTTATTCCTCCCCCACCCCCCAATGGAATGCAAAGACTATAACGCACATGTTTAAATCGCTTTTCTTATGAAAATGGTAGGTCTATCATTTTGTGTAAAAATGTAGCTTCATTGACATTTAACGTTAAATTGTGCGTCGTTTTAGAGTGTCGTTAAGTCAGTCATGTACACTAATTAGTATTAGAAATACAGTTGTTCATTTGCACAATTAATTGTGTATTTTCCAGGTAAACGTGACCTGTTTTCGGGTTATGTTATTAAACGTGAATAATCAATCACCCGAAAAAAGATATTTATTAACATAATGGAGAGAATAATTCATATATTTTGACATTTTGCCATGTCAAAAGAATGAATTAATCACTTGCCTTCCCCAAGAGGTCATTGTGAGTGGGTAGATTTTAAATAAGTGTACAGATTCCGGAACTTCTCCTCATTGGAGACTCATTCGATTTAATCAGTACTGCCATGCATAACTTATTCTTAATGATTTTCCTTTGCTCATGTTATTTCTTCATTTAATATTTTTGCCATGCAAATGTTATAATGCTGTATGTGCTGCCCCCTAGTGTATAGTTTGGACAGCACTTATGACAAGTGTGTGTGTCAACTCGTCTTATGTAGAAATAATCCAGCATAATTTTCATCCGTCTCCTTTGATATAAGGGTGTCGGTACATTTCTTTGTCACGAAATACAAATTACATGGGAATTCATTTAGTTAAATGTAGGGTAGCATGTTTCTGTAAATCAAGACAGTGATGAATTGTGCCCTTAAGGAATGTGTACTCCCCTGTTGGTATGAAATTGGAATGAAGCAGGTCTTTGGGCCCCGGTAAATTTTATACAACTGGCTTAATTTCAGATGTTCATTTCCTTTTGAAAATGTGCTTTGTCATCGTCCTTATACTTTGACGTTAGCACAATATGCCAGGTTAACCGATTCTGCTGCTGTTACTCTATAGCTCCATCCAGAAAAGCGGACAGGCCCCTAGTGGTCACGGCCGTGCACCCTTTCACGGGCCAGCAGCCTGGGGATCTGAGCTTTGACGTGGGAGACAAGATCACCGTGGTCACCAAGACCGACTCGCAGTACGACTGGTGGGAGGGGCAGCTGCAGGGGCATGTTGGCATCTTCCCTGCTAACTTTGTCTCCTTCAGCTGAGCAGGGCGGGCAGCAGGTCAGTGGGAATATCTCCCGACAGGTGTACTTGGTTTGCATTTCTTTTGGTTTGTTTAATGTTACGTCACCAACTGAAGGAGGTTTGATTTCGTTTGCTTGTTAAAAAGGCTGCAGCCCCCACCCATCTTCATTTAAGTGTTAAACATTTAAGGGCTGCGGGGACCAGTACAAAAACTTTAATTGGAAACAGTTTAGCACTACACAGAATTAAATTTTGAAAGTTTTCTTGGTTTTGTAGGAATATGGTTAGATCTTGATTCTGTTACTGAATGTTGCACAATGAAGGATTTTTTTCTTTTTTTTTTTTCCTTAAATGCATGCAATCTTTGGGCAAAATGACCGTTTTCCCACCCCTGTCCTCAACCCCAAGACAGTCCACATTTTCTCTCCCTTCAGGCCAGAACCAGGTATTTGTTGTTCCTGATTAGCTGGGAGGGAGCCAATGTGTTGACTATTTTGGGGTCCTCGGGCTGGGATGAGAAGCACTGGCTTAAAGGATTCTTCTAGATAGTGTTACCCACATGGCTGTCACTTTGTGTTTTAGGGTTTTTTTTTTTTTTGAAACAGTGTTCAATACTTTATATTGCAAAGTATTTTTAAAGGTGGGAGGCTGGAGTTAAGGTGGCTGGCATATCCAAATAACTTATTGGCAGCAGTCACTGCCGTGTTTTAATTTTTGTAATTTTTCTTCGCTTAAATTCTACCATTAAAAACTTCTGTCGTCATGGTTACAGCTTCAAACTATGAATTTTGAATGACTGTTTGAACAGATATATAATGTCACACTATTTGAATTTCTAATAAATATGTGTTGGATTATGATCTTTATAAATCATTGCATTTTGGAATAATATGCAACCAGGGTCTTAATGTCCAGACCACCTCACCATATTTACATCAGAAGTCTATGTGCAGGTGCCAAAAGGAAGATTTTCTTGTATTGAGAGCCACATATAGCAAGTACATTATGAAATTCAGACTAGAAAATTACACGTACAGCAAAAGATTCAGCTATATTAATTTATTCAGGAAAAGAATGAACAGTTTTGTCTCCAGAGTTGATCAGGAAAATGCAGGTCAACCACTGGATGAATCCAACCCACTTCCCAGAATAAGGCTTGCTGCCCGATCTTTGCATAAGGAACACAAATAACTTACTCCACACTATAATTTGTACAAGGTGTCCTGTCTTGCAGCATTTGCAGGAAAGGCTTGACGCAACAAAATAAACATTCCTATATACCAGTGCTTCCCAATTTGGCTCTCAGGGACCCACATGGACAGTCCATGTTTTTGCAGAAATACGGACTGTTCAGCAGGGAGCTGGAAAGAAGCAAAAATGTGGACCGTCTGCAGGTCCCTGAGATCTGGATTGAGAAATGCTGCTATGTAAACTGCTGACAAAGTCTTGGGATTCTTGCTTAATTCCGTAAAAATATTGCAAATTGGTTTTATAACAAAACGTAATTAATTTTACGAAAAATACGTGTCCCATTAGAATCAACCAGTAGTTTTAAGTGAAACATTCATTTCCAGTAGTGAAAAATTGAAACCCAAATTATAGTTCTAAAAGAGCTGTTCTGAGTTCAAAAGTTTCACCAGCATCATTGGGTGCTTTTTTAAATTGGTTACACCTTTGCAATAAAGTTAAATGTGTATTGGTATCGTTTTTGGAGTCAATGACTACAGTTGCAATAAATAGCAAAATGGCAACAACAGAAGAAAATCGACCATAAAAAGGAAATGTCTGAGATATGTGCAGATACGTTAAAACATTGCTTGTCAATGGACTTTTTTATGAAGCCAATAAATTTTCAATGTCTTTACGGAATTAAGGAAGTGTGCCAATACAATCTGTGAGCACTGTATAATCATCAGTCAGATGCGCTTTCTGAGGAAATCATGGCTCAGTCAGGGTTCTGTAATGTAAATTTGTAATACATTTAAATAAGAACTTCTATTAACATTTGGACTTTACAAATTAAGAGTCATGCTCTGTGTTGGTTCAAGCCTGTTAAACTGTATCTTTCTTTTGTGCTAGTCCACAAACTTGATCCTGGAGGACCCTCACTCCACAGATTAGAGACCAGTGGCATCCCAAGAAGGACAAACTTTGTTTGCATGCTGTTGAATGTGGCAGCCAATGAGGGCATGTCGATGAAATCATTCATCTAAGATGTGGGGGTGGGGGCGGCAGTACCCATTGAAACCATCCTGTGGAAATGATCAGCATGCTGTCGCTATTGTAACTGGCAGCAACTTTGTAACACTGGCTTCAAACAGGAAGGGTGGCAAGAATCCAACTGCAAAACTAGCTGACGTTAAAAATGCTAGATGGTCATGTGATACGACTGATAAGGGGTCACAGAACTTTTACTGTGTGCAAAGCACATGCATCCCCCCAGTCAACTTAAATAATTTGTTTACGATGAATGAAGGTTGTTGGGCTGCCTTGGGACATAAGGGACAGAAATGGAACTCCATGACTGAAGAACTGATCAAAGACTCACTGTAACCTGTAGGCATGATGATTTTCCTCAGATTTTCTTGTTATGCATCTTAAGTGTAGCTTTTTTTATGATCCATGCATTACTGATTTGGTAGCGTTACATGAAGGAAAAAATAATGGTTCTGTTCTCTTCTAAATCTGTGGTGGGTTCCTGTAATTAAATGAGACTGTAGTATAAAAGATGCACGTGGTTCTTCAAGGATTGTGGTTCTTGGGGGGGGGGTCCTCTCATTTATATATTAATTAGTATTTGTAATGGGTACTGCAGCCAGTCAGCAGTAATTAACATTGTAGCCCTGCATTCTTTAGGGTTGAGGAAATAATCACAACATTCCCTTGTCCAGGACTAGTTCTGTCAAATTTGAGATGGACTGGCTTATGTTTGGATTCATTCTCGTATATAAATCTGCGATATTTTATTTTTTTGGGGGGCTGTGAGTTTTATGGCAGAAGTGTTTGATTTTCACCTATGGACTATCAGTTAACATATTAACATCTTGTAAATCGCCATCTTGCATGTCTCTTGTCTGCAGGAATGGACTTATCAGGCTGGTAAAATGTCCTCTGTCATTAATTACGCCAGTTGAAATAACATGCATGGCCACAGTGGGGCACGTCAAATTCCTATGGTAAAAATAACAATAAATGTTTATACATGTCGTCAACCCGATCCAAGTGTCTAAGAAAAACACCACCTCCGTATAATTCATAGTGTATTATTCTGGAGGGTGATCCGCAGTAAATGAAAGGTGTTTATCTGCTCTTGGCTGGAATGCTGGGCCTCTATCCCTATTGTACTTGGAATCTGTCAACAAAACACACAAAGAAACCATATCCATTCTGAAGAGCCTTAATGTTTCTTAAATTAAATAATGGATGATGACAATCATGTTTTATTTACTTAAATAAGAGTACCATTTAACCAAAGAAGTAGACTTTGTCAAATGCATTTCTGTACTCTGACCTCATACATTAATAAACAAGTTTATTACTTTAATCTTCCCCTGCTGGTTTTCTTGTTCATTGAAACCTAGACTCCTTATACCTCCTAATCATTCTTTTATCAACAGAGATGGTTCAGGTACCAAATACAGACATTCCTTATACTCCTGGACCCCTGTGTTCAACTAGCAATTTCAGTTCTTGGTTCTGGGGTTTAGAAATGGAGTGGATTCAGAGGGGCATGACATTGCCCTTGAATTTCTCATTTAGCTTCAGTGTTTTTTCTGAATCACTGGGCAAGAAGTAGTTTGCCCTGTAAAGGGGAAGAAAGTGGTCTTGTAATCCAAGAATTTGTTGGTTTACTTGCAAAGGAAATGGAACATTTGTTCTGTATATGCCGTACACACACCATAGGTGCAAACCAATCCATTAATTGCTTGTAGCCATTTTTTTATGTCAAAAGGTTGCACCTAGCATGTAAACTTTATAGGATAAAATAAAGATTTTTTTTCCCCCATATAGAGAGAATACCACCAGCTGGCAGGATTTTTTTTTTTTCTTTTTTCTCCCCCAATCTGTTCAAGACATGGTTGTGAGTTACTGTACTTAGACCAAACGTAGTCCATGTATATTTAAGAACAAATAACCATTGTTTTTTTTTTTTTTTTTTTTAAGAAATCCTAAAATTACCCTGACTCAATCCATGTTCTGTCACATGCAGTACAAATTTTCAGCTAACTTACCTGTAGGGAAAGGCGCCCCCTAATGGCGATCCGGTAAGTAGTCCTGTGAGGAATTTAATTTGTCCAGTGTTGTTTGAATGTAATTTAATAACTCAATATTTCAAAACTCTAATAAAATGTGCATTATCGATAAAATCCATCGGCCCAAATAAGCAATTACGTATCAAAAATGTGCACAGCCTACAAGTTCGAGGAGGTTAATGGTATCTATCTCAGGAAGCGTAGGGCACCAAGTTTTTTCACTCTATTTTCTGTTCACTTTCCCCGATCTTTCCCACTTCATTGCATAAGTTTATATTTATACTAATATTGTAATAAACGGCATGACACAACTTACAGTAAACCACCTGCAAGCAATATAAAGTCATGTGCGCTCAAAGGAAGTATAAGACAAACTGACTATTGTATGATGACGGTAAAGTGTGTATTGCGTGTTTTTCTCAAATCGACCTGAATTCATCATTTAAAATATTGTTTTAAGGACAAAAACAGCTGGTACAAAAGCGGAGATCATGTCCAGGCAAAAATCTTTGAGTCGTTTTCTTTCCAAAGCTAAAGTGGTGTTAAAATCTTTTATCCTGTAAATGCTTTTGATCAGTGTCAGGTGTGAATCAGCTCAGGTGAAAAGGCGAACCCGTTTTGTGTATTGGAGCAACATATGCCGCAGGCCTAAAATGGAGAGGATGCATTACACCTGATGATTAGTTTATGGCCAGTACAATGTTCGTGATCAGACTGCCATAAAACTGTGAAAATGACATCAGGTATACTTTTTAAAAGGGACAGTTGAATCATTGTAGAGCTGTTGGCGGCTGTTAGCTGTTAATGAGTGCGCTGCTTTCAGATTCGCGTTTTTTTTCTCCAGATTGTTTGCCTTTTGTGACCTCTTGTGGCAGATTTATGAACTAAAACGCTCAAAGAATGGCTATTTTCGTCAAATCGACATCTTTTTTATACGACATTACTGTGTGAATGGAACAAGAATGTAACGCAATTTTCAGCATTAAGCAATACATAAGAACTCGGAGCACTTTTAATGCCTTATTTCTAGTCGATTAACTTTGTTGTACTTCTACGGTGTAAATGTAGTGCAAACAAGTGTGTAACCAAGGGTATGGATGTGTGCATTTTAATTTAATTATGTAACGTAATTAAAGTAAGAAGGATTAGCATGTCAGTGGACCAATTAGCCATTCACGGCACATTTAAGTCTCTGAAAAGAACTTTGAAATAGACTCGCACTTTAATCTAATTTAGTATATATTCTGCCTTTGTTGTGCAATATGCTAGTTGGTAATAAGTGAATTAATAACTTAATTAAATTGGTCATTTGAATATTCGCCCCTTTTTGAAGTTTTCCCTAAAATTAAATCACTTGAGACATGTTTGGTATTTTATTTCAGGACTAAAACACAGTTCCTATAGTTTCTTCTCGGATTTAATAAGGACTAAAATGCCTTGTATAAACGTTTTCCAAATTATTGCAAAAAAAAAAAAAAAAACTGGCAACAAACAAAATGTTACATTTTCATTAAGACAATGGCAAACGAAGCCTGAATGCTGCAATTTAGACTTTGTGAGGAAATTAATATTGTCAGTTCTCCATATTCATTTACTGATGGTTAGTCATACAAGGGATGTATACATATGTACTACTATAACATTATTATTAATAATAATCTTAATGATAAATATGTGAAATGTCTTTCATTACTCTATTCTTGGTTTAGGCCCAGTATTCATCACACCCTGAAAATGAGATATTAGATACGCCTAATAGAGAGAGAGCGTAAAACGTGTGTTTGCCTGAACATTCCATATTTTTCTTCTTTTAAAATACAAAGTTAAAATGCTCCGCTAGCTATAGAAGAGAACACTAGTAAAGCACTGGTTGTTTAAGCATCAAGTTCTCTTTGTGAAACGTGTATTATAAAGTAGGACTACGTGCAACAAAATCATGAAGTACGTGTTTAACACCACGTTTTAAGAATATTTTTATTGTAGGCCTATACGGTTGTTCACGTTGTGCAACATATTCTACCCTCTAGAATATCTACCCACACCTTTAACTCACCTTACTATGTTATCAAAGATGAGGGCAGGGTTTGGGGGAGTGTATTATTTGATCTAAAGGTGAGCACTCCCTGAGTCATTCAGAAAGGTGCGGGAGAGCAGGACAGTAGGCCTACTTCTAATATAATTATTTCAGTACAAGGAAGACCGTTTCACTGCGGATACAAGGCGGACTGACATTACTGTCGACGTAACCTTATTTATTTGTATAATGCCATCTAGCATCAGAACCCCATCCACGACAGTAGGACTTTCTACACGGATTTTGGAGAAAGGTCCTGGATATTTGAGGAAACAGCTGGAACTGGAAGGGGATGTTAAAAATCAACGAAGTGCAGTGGAAATGTTAGCGGAGAGTAAATCGAGATACGTGAAATGCCAACAGGTGATCAAAAGCGATCCAATGGATCACATCGACACATACACTGGTACCGATGGATTATCCAATGGAATTCATAAACGCTGTTTTAATAACTATGCTGCACGCGTTAATATAGAAAATCATCACATACATGCGGAAAATGATGGATCATATAGGAAAAAAGAAGGCATAGTGAGTCGTAGTAGTTCCAAAAGACAACGACCGGACTCGCTGCTAATTTACAGGCAAAAAAGCGATCTCGTGAAAGGCCCGGCGAATGGAAACACTACTGGGAGTTTGATCAAGAGGCTGTTTCTCAGCTCTACCAAAGATAAGATGGGTGACCAACCTGAGGCGCCAGTGAACTTTCTCAATGAAGAAAAACGCACAAAATGCACAGAAACTACAATGCATCACCAAAGAATCCTGGAGCATAAATCACCAACCTTCATAAGCGAGGTTCGTAAAGCAGATGGAGACACTGACGTTCATCGAAAATGCGTTTTTCGCTCGTATTCCGATATAAGTTCAAGATACTCCAAACATGTCGCCGACTTCGAGACCTTTTTCAGGTTTTGCGGACTCGACGCTGATGTAGTTGAATCACTTGGGATGGAGAACTTATCTGCAAGATCGGATGAAATTTCAGCGAGGATCCGCAGTCTCAGCCAGTCAACTTTAAATGACGAGTTTACTTGGGAGAATTGCAAAAGCAACGGACTTCTCCAGGAAGACCTCGATAGAAGTGTCCCTCAAGGGCCGTCGGTGGTGGAGCGCAATGCGAGAATCATAAAATGGTTATACAGTTGCAATAACGCCACGCAGTCGGGAAGGGTATTGCGCGACCTTGACTGAAACCTTTAACTTTTTTAATATGTAACAGCCCGGTAGCGCACTATGAAAGTGAACTATGAACTGAATAACCTCATTAAGGTAAAAGCTCACTGCGGTTCATTTAGGTGTGTTTATGTATTTTGTTATACGTAAATTCCACTGTTAATTTACTTTTTACCTTGACAATTTGCTTCAGTGAAGTTCTGTCGTAACATGCCAATTCTAGCGCATCGCGGTCAATGTGTATTCGTCTGCACTGTCTCCTGTTTTAGACGACTCATAGTTGATTGACATTTTACCACCTTTATTGTCTTTGAGATTATGATGGAAGACTTGTCACGCGGTGTAAAATGTGCAATATTACTTTTATTTAGGTAATAAATTAAAGCGACAAGTATTATGGTTAACCTTATGGTTTATGTTGCTTGAATACACCTGGGGGAAATGTGGGGATTTTTCTGTCTAAATGAGTGGTTCGGTAGTTCACCTCAGGTTAAATACTCTGCTCTTTTGAGCACTGAAGGTCCGGAACTAAAACGCTGTACAAGTTCGGAAGGTCCGGAATAGTCACGTAGCAACTATGAATTTAATAATACATTTTATTCAGGCCTATTGGCCTAGATATGTCGGGGGAAACAGTGGGAAGGAAGAAATTCCCTTCAAACATTACTATTTATCAAATATTTAACCGCCTGTTTGTTTCTTTTATCAGCAACTGATGCGATTAAATGGGAATCACCACTTGAACAATTCAAAAACTGCCTGTCTCAGTTCCTCAGGCATATAGGCCTACACTGCACATTCAGTTATAAACATTTTCAAAGATATCGTTATTTCAAATGCCTTTGAAGCAATACAATTTTGTTAGAAGCTAAGAACTTTTCTAATGCAGATTTAAAATGCAATAGATTCTCAAAAACATTATGATTAAGATTTCCCTTGCAGGGTATTTTGGCATAAATGCCGGAGTTGGACCGTATGCGAATGCCCTGCATTGGAGCCAGACCAAGCCATGCCGGACTCCGCCCCCAATTACGTTAGAGTGATGTGATTGGCTAATGAATGAGTATAACCCAGATCCCGTTTGTCGGGCTGCTGAAGTGAATGCATTTGTACAGTAAATCGCTATTTTCATTTTTACACATTTATAGCAAATACTCCAATTAATGGACAGAATCGATTTGTCTTTCAGTTTACATGTGTGCAATTAAATAACTATGCAAATAACACTGCAAACTCCATGTTTAAACAGTTAAAATAATGTGCGTAGTCGTGCTGCTGTATTCGTTACGGGAGGGCAGTCAGTGATATTATACTGTTCAATCGAATCGAAAAAGAATTCGACATCGGTATTAAGGAACTTACCAACAAGATTTTCTTTTGAGGTAGTTAAAAGATTCGTCGTGGTGCCATCAGATTTGCGAACCTTACCTTTGTAGATTTTGCAATGAACTATTGTTTCTTCCAAAATAGTCTTTAAAATAAACATGGAAAATAATCATAAGACTGTGGATCGTGATCCTGTCTTTAAAAAATCATGATACGCAACTTTTGCAATAATGCCCGCCCTTAAATACTTGCATCAGTGGCAGAACTTTGCCCCACTGGGCCCTGGGGCAAAAATAGACCCTGCCACCCCACCCCCCAATCAAATTCATGATGCAACTGGTATTCTACAATCAGTGATCAATTTAGTGTATACACTGACTTAAGCCTGTTCAAATTACTTTTGGTTAGTAGCCTAATTCAAGTTTATTTCTGCATGGTAAGCCAGTACCATTGCATTACAGGATGTCAGACTAGCCTGACACAGTACCTTCTAAAGCACGGGTGGCCAATCTTACCCACGAAGGGCCGGTGTGTATGCAGGTTTTTGGGATAACCTTTACGTCAGTGGTTCAAACCCAGGTGTGAGGACTCTTCAGCCAATCAGTCTTCTAATTAAAGCTAACCAAAACTGGCATGCACAGCAGCCTTCTGGATTAGATTACCTACCCTGTTCTAAAGTCTATCCTTTATCAGTACACCTCATTCCTAAGAAGTATTTCAGTTTGTTGTGTTAGTTCATGAATACTGCTGATTTGATTTGTGCACACGACCCACTTTTTTTCCTCAAAACCACATCACAGGATCTGTGGGTATATTCAAATTAACCAAACAATCAATCAAGTTACTTTAGTTTAGATGCCCCAAGAATGTCAGTCTCCATGGATTTATTAATAACAGACACTATGTGGAAGACCTATGTATAATTTCCATTTAATATGTTAAATTTGAATGAGAAGATCAAATCTATCCTAGTATATAACTCTCCCTGGGATGAAACCTGTAGATGGACATGAACCAACCATGTCTTGTTCATTAAAAGAATGAATTTGTTGTGTAATATTCAAAGATTAAAAACTTCAAATGGCATGGATGTGATAGTCATATTCCCACTGTTAAATTGCATCAAACCAGACCTTCCCAAACGCCAAGTAATGCAAAAGATCAGCAGCACAACAGTGACGATGAGAGAACTCAGCAAATGTACAGGTTTAGATAATGTTTTAATGTGTGTCTGATGCATTTTAGATGTATTTGTGAAATTACAGCAATATTTTAGTATTCTTTCATAAATTGTTTTGCAATAAAACACTTTTGAAACAGATTATTTGTCAAATTTGAATGTGCATTTATCAGTCGTGACAGCTCAGCCTTAGAGAGGAATACTGGTGTTTGCTGATACATGAACATGTTGATCATTTTAAAATGAGTAGGTCAGCCACTGTACAGTGAAACAAGTGTGCTGAACACTGAGTGGAATTTAGGTTACATAAATCTTCTTAACTTGACCAGTGTTATGATCTTACTCTGTAATGCCGGGGATTACGGCTGAATAGAAGCCTAAGAAATATTTTAAGTACACTGTAAAGGATTTCTTAAAGGGGTAATTAATCACTGTGGAATTCAAGTATTCCAGAATGCTCTTCCTGCAGTAGGACAAAAATGTTTTAAGTTAACCATACAATGCCGTGTTGTTCAAGTAGTAAATCTACGTCTAGTAAATCCAGTTAAAATGTTCTATTTTTCTGCACATTGAAATAATTTTGTTGTGTAATATTCAAAGATTAAAAACTTTAAATGGCACGAATGTAATAGTTATATTCCCACTGTTAAATTGACTGTACAAACATTACAGAACCATAATGCAAATAAATAAACCAAAAAGTTGTCTGGTCATTCCTTTCTCTACTTAAATTTAGCTTTGAGTCACCAGGGAAATGTAATTCTTTATGTATTAACATTTTAGCCATTATACTATTCTTAATAATCATTATTAAACCTTTTTCATATGTTGTAAGAAAGAAAACAATTACATAGAGTAGTTCTTTAGGTTACATGAAGGTTCCTGATCTATGCATCGTAAGCCAGGAAAAACGAATGCTTCAAATCAGTTTCAGTGATCCTATAAGACTGACAAGCTGCAAGAATTATTACCTATTGAGCACTAGTTGGTGCAGCTTTGCCATCTAGATTCTACGTCACAGTACAGTACAATACAGGGCACATTAATAATCATTAATACTGTCCTGGAGTAAAGGAAATTACATTCTCACAAAATTAATGTTTGACAAGGGCTGTAACTAGTATTTCCAAAAATATTTCTTGATGATTTCTATTCCTCCTTACTTAGTTTAACATTTTAAAGTCCAAAGATACCTAGCACTGTTACAAAATTTAAAATAAATATGTACAAATTTTAAAAACCAATAGCAGCACCCATCCAATTATGATTCTATTTTAGCCCCTCCCACCTTTCAGACACACCCTCTCGGCTCCGCCTCCTAATCACGGCCAACCTTCCCTTGGCCCTGGCTGTCCACTGAATGCTGGGGATTTTGGATTCTATCAGGTTGGTGTACCTTGATGACTCCTCCTCCGCACCAGTCCAGGAGGAACACCTGTCTGGCTGTAGCGTGGCATCAACATTGCCATCACACACCGGGCCGGTCACCTCGCTGAGATGTGCTGCTTCCCAGCTCTCCATCTTGCCCACCCTCTTGGCGGGTGTGATCTGCCTCATCGACATGGTAATACTGTCCCAGAGGCAGTGACCCCTTTCGATGTAGCTTTTCTTTGTTTCCCTATCTTTGTGCTTTTTGCTGGACCTTTTAAAAGACAGAGGCCATAATAATTACCACTTCAGCATATCCAGCAGTAGTTCATTCATTGAACTTCCCATCTAATTGTTTTTAACATAATCACAGGAAGGAACATAGACCAATAACTTTTAACATTAATGACACTGTACTTGAGAATTACAGATACGAGTTAAAGGTTGCAGATTCAGGCAAATTAAGCACATAACCTAACATCTAGTTACCTATTTTTATGCTTTTATTTAAAAATATGGCTCCTGTTCTAAGCATGTTTTCTTCTTTTCAAGAATTAACTTTGAATTTAAACATTTTTATGTGTATATCAAAAGTAATGCCTAAATTAGACTATTTTCTATAAAAGCAAAATATTAAACTATTAAACCATTAATTAGAGGTAGGATGCGTCTCTTCCAAATGCAGGTTTAGTGATAACAGGCGGCGTTAGAAATTATGTTACGATTTACCCCTTTCCATTTTCTGAAGCAGCTGTCAGGAGAGAGCGCTCATCTTCATCTTTAAACAGAGCTTTCTTGTTTTTCTCTCTCTTGGATTTTGATTTTTTACTTTTGATCTGCTGTTATAAAAGGAAAAATAACCAAGTTAAGGACAACATATTTTGATAAGTCTATAATCCACTGTTTAATGTAATAAAATTCTTTCTAAATCACCCTTTGGCAGTACTGCTGTATTTCTGTAACATTACCCCAATGGCTGGCTATCAGATTTCCTGTTTTCACATTTCCCAGCTCTGCCTGTACATAGCTTGCATTTTCTACCTGTGTGTTTCATTTCCGGTTACTGTTGCTATTCCTAATAAACCTCTTAATGTGAACCTCTCCTTTGAAATTAAACATCAGCTGCAACAATGGCTATGCACATATGATATTGTTTAATAGTAGCATGCCAACCAGGGTGTACCCTGCTTTGTGGCATGTGTTTGTGCTTCCTGGGATAAGCTCTGAGCTAACCATAGGGCTGTTCCACGAAACGCAGGATTTCTTGCTGAGCTGGATAACTTGTTGGATTTAAGGTAGTCTGGGCCAAATGTAAGGGAACAAAAATAAAGTCCATTTGGCCCAGACTACCTTAAATCCAAGAAGTTATCTGGCTAAGCAAGAAATCCTCCTTCATGGAATACCCCCATTACTCTGCATAATATGAGGGCTAACAAAGAATGGATAGATAGATGAATGGATATTCTTCTGTTATTTTAATTAGTACAAGGTAATGATACTGGCATTCTATTGTACACTACTTCCAGTATAGTGGTATTCCTATAAATTGAATTAGGAAGTTATATTTTAATGAGATGTACAAAAACAAACATCACATCATTTCAACTGTGCATGCTGTGAGTGCTCTGTGTTTTATAATAAAACCTAATAAATCATATTTTTCTCATTTTAGAATGGCTTGTGAAAGCACTGATATAGATTATCATAGTATATTACATGTTCAGGTCTTAGAAGTGTCTTTTTTTAGTTGTTTGTTTTGTTTTGTTGCATCTAATTTCTTACAAAGATCTAAAAAGAAGAGGAAACAGTCCTGCAGCAGCAACAAACATCACAAAAATTTGGAGAGAAGCCATGTGGGAAGTGATAACTTTTAACAAAATGTTTATAGGGGAAAAGTCGACAGTCAGTTTGTTAAAAAATATTTTTAGAAAACGCGTGTATGTCAACAAGCTTGGAACATCACGAAAGTGCTGCCTTGTTTACCTTTGACCCGGAACTTGCGATTTCCTCCTTACCATCTGGATCTTTATACTAGAAACAAAGGCCATTGAATAACTGGTAAGGAACAGCAGCGTATATACAAATACCGCAACACAGACATCTTCCTGTAGACCAAGAAAACTATTTCTGGAACAGACTGAGCTTTGAATGTCTACTGGAAGAAAGGGAATTTCACATTGTTGAGGTCATGGTTTTTAAAAGTCAAACACCATCTGCATATATCTTTGTCATTAACAAATTTAAAACATACATTTTTTTACTTTTTTTTTTTTTTTTTAAACATGATTCCAAATCTTATGACAATGGTGCCCTCTGT
>JAODJU010000040.1:32406457-32455495 GCA_026776725.1 Gnathonemus echidnorhynchus
AAATTTCAGGTTTTACTACACTTTGGGAACAATTTGGTCCTCAAATGTGATCTATGCAAACCCACACACACACACAAATGTTGGTGTACCTATCTAAATGGGGACCTTCCATTCACTTCTGTGGGAAAAACCCTAATCTCAATCACGGCACCCTTAACCCTTACCCAGCCCCCATTTTGGAATTTTTAGTTTTTTGATTTGTCCCCACAATGTACAGTAATGTATATCTGACCCACATACACACACACACACACACACACACACTTTGCTGTATATGGGTCTAATTTATTTAAGGCAATTTGGAGATAATATGTCTGATCTATTTGCAGAGTAAAATTAGTTTAGGATTTATGGGAATGCCATCATGTTTATTAATACTGCAGTATGCTTGTATGCAGATACTAGCATGTTGCTTTGCAGGCATTCCATGTTGTTAAATTGGTACATAACTAAGTACATGGACGCGGTGCCATTGAGACTCAACATGTGCGTCTAACTGTGAGAACAGGAGTTTCCAGGAACCTAACCCAGGCAAGAATGAACCAAGAAGCTGTACTTGAGGGCTTACGCAACATCAGCGTGCGACTTCCGGAACGCCTGCAAACGCTGAGGGCCATAGGTGACGGTAAGATTGTATTCTGCCTGCTGTCCGTTGGGTGGGTTTCACTACCTGCCACAAACCCTGTTACGCTGTCCGCTTTTTTCAGGGACCAGAGAGGAGATTCAGGGGGCCAAGGAGCACGCTAACAGGGCTAGCACCACACTGTTATCTACCCTGCGACAGCTGGAAGACTTCAACCAGCTCGTGGAGGAATGGTCTCTGGTTATGGCTCGTGCCAACAGCAGTGTGATGAGCACCAATGAGCTTGTCAGCGACTCAGAAAGGACCGGTAAGGACACAACACAGTTCTGTCATGGTGCTGCCCTCTGTCTTCCACATACAGTATTTACACAGTGTAACATTTGGGGCTGTGGAGGACAACCATCTGGCAGCTATTCTGGAAATTCGTCCAATACAGAAACCTGCATAGGCAGTGCCTTGTTCAGTGATGTGGGGACAGCACCACAAGCTGCAGACGAGCCCTGTCAAAAACATTGCCTTCATTTTGAGGAGATTTTGCCTCTTGGCTTGATCATTGCTCCCTTCCTCCAGCAAGGGCCGCCGAGGACAAGCTGAGGGAGATGGAGAAGAGGACAGAATACCTGTTCAGTCGCCTCAGACCCTTGAAGACCTTGGGGGAGAACTTGAGCAGGAACCTGTCTGAGATCAGGGAACTGATCAGCCAGGCGCGCAAGCAAGCTGCTTCGGTCTGTGGTCTGCTGTTGGTCTTCCATTCACCATCAATGTGCTCTGATTGTTGTGTCTATAGTCACAGGGAATTGGGTTCTGCTGTCTACCACTGGCATTTATTTGCTTGATATTTACATTATTTAGCAGATGCATTTGTAAAAAGTGATGCACAAGTTAGGTAGATAATACATCACAGATTTACTTGAGAGAAGGGTGATGTCCACGTTTGCTAGCTGCTGCAAGTATTTTCATCAGCTACGACTGAAATGATGAAATCACATAATCATGCCTCATAATGGAAGTAAGCATCCTTTAGAGAAATTGACATTGTTTTGTTTACCTCAGAGCTTTGCTTAGATTGCTTCTGCATATGAGTCACATTCCTCTAGGCTTTTATCCTCCCCCCCCCCCAAACTGGTATTTAACTTGTAATCTTGGGGGGAGGGGGGGTGTTCAGATGTATGTCAGGGAACAGAATTAGTAGTGACAGCGTGTGTCGAAGAAGGTTTGCAGGTCACTTCCCAATTCCCCTGATCCATAGATCAAAGTAGCAGTGTCAGCGGACGGAGATTGCGTGAGGGCCTACAGCCCAGAAGTGTCTTCCAGCAACTTCAACACCCTGTCGATGACAGTGAAGACGAGTGAACCAGACAACCTGCTCTTCTACATGGGTAGCAGCTCCAGTGTACGTGGGGAATACTCTGTGGATGAATCCAATGGGCCTTTTGTACTTGGTCCCAAAACACAGACTGTCCTTCTTTGATTGTATGTGCATGTATATATAATATAAGGTCATTGGTTGACCATCACAGGTGGACTTTTTGGCCCTGGAGATGCGCCGTGGAAAGGTAGCCTTCCTGTGGGATGTAGGCTCAGGGCATGCCAAGCTGGAATACACAGAGATCCCGATCAATAACAACAAGTGGCACCAGATCCATGCCACCAGGTGAACATCTGAGAAGTATCTGATATCTAACAAAACACAATATGTTGTGTAATGTCAAAGAATGAACAGTTTTATTTTCTCTGTCATTAAGCTGTTTTGGAGAATTACATGACCCAGGTTTAATAAAAGGTTAATCAGTTTTAATTACTGCAGAAGCCAGACAATGCTAACAGAAGTGTGATATCCTGTATGTGCTGGGCCACAGGTTTGGAAAGCAAGGGACTCTCATAGTCCAGGAGCTTAAGTCCAAGCAGAAGCCAGTAATGAAAACAGGTACATCTCCCGGATCTTCCACCGTGATGGACGTGAACAGTTCCACAAAGATCTTTGCCGGGGGCCTGAGTGGCCAGATCAAGGTAAGTGCTGCCTCAACTTTGTTACCCCATATGTCCATTGGGGACCGTTTCCAGAATCCCCTTGGCTCACCGTGCCTTGTGCTACTCCACAGAAATCTCCAGCTGTGAAGTTGACCCAGTTCAAGGGCTGCATGGGCGAAGTCTCCCTGAATGGGAAGGACATCGGCCTCTGGAACTACGCTGAGCGTCAAGGCCAGTGTCGGGGCTGCTTCATGAGGTACTGACCAGTTTCACCCAGTTTTGCTCTTTTGTTGAGTCTGTAGGACCAGTGGCTGACCTTTCATGACTCTGTGTGACACCAGTCCACAGGGAGAGGAGACTGCCTTCTACTTTGATGGCAGTGGCTACTCTGTAGTGGAGAAGGCTCTACGTTCCACAGCCACTCACATCGTCATGCTCTTCAAGACATTCTCCCCCAATGGCCTGCTGCTCTACCTGGCCTCCAATGGCACGGTACAGCCCCATTGGTCCACTGACATGGCATTTCCTTGATTGTATTCATGATTTCCATTGATAAGTCCTTTAGTATATACTATTTTCCACACTGGCCAGTTATACGCAGGCAGTTTGGGCATTCATGGACGTTTTTTTGTTTAACAGAGAGACTTTTTGTCCATTGAGCTGGTGGAAGGTAAAGTGCGGCTGACCTTTGAACTGGGGTCAGGACCTCTCACCCTCATCTCCAAAAATACCTACAACACAGGCAACTGGTACAAAATTGCCCTACAGAGGAACAAGCAGAAAGGTTTGTCTCCATTATGTATTTTCCTTGTCAGGTTCATTTTATATCACTTTGTTTGTATTCTTCTGCTTCTAAAATATTGTGCCGTCACCTCAGTTGTTCTCCTAATTTAATTTTAGGGTCACTTTCAAGTAGATATCAATACCTGCAGAGTAAACTTAACAACAGGAGTCTGAAGCAGCTCAGCTGATTCAGAAGTTCATAAATCATGCTTTATGATGCTATGAAGCAGATTTGATTGCCCACTTGTGATGGCTGTTTAGGGTAGGTAAATAGCTGATGTAGGTCTGCAGTCAGTTTTCTGATGGATTGCAGGCTGTGCGTATGCTGAAGGGTAAAAAACTGAGCATTGTAAGGAAATGAAGCTAAATCAATCCCAGATATGGCTGCAGTAATTAACTCAAGCAGTCACCACTGCCTTGTGATTTATAAATCATTTATTGGAGCCCTTGTGTGACTGGTGGATATTAGATGAGTGCTAAGTTTCCTGTTTTCTGGACTGCTTCACTGTGAGCAAGGGATGGAAGATTGAAACCCATGGGTGGATGGGAAAAACATGTGCCAGTCTTTTTTTGAACCCAGTGGGAACCATCCATGCAAGCAACAGGATGGTGGTTAAACTTGCTGGTGGCTGGAAACACAGCATCAGGGTTGATTTCATCTGTCCCATCCCTCAGAGTCATATTAAATCAGGTTACAGCTCCAGAGGAACTTCAGAGGTCAAGGACAAGAACTGTAATGTTTTTGGAAAACAATGTGATGTAAAAAAGAAGTTTCTGTATTAGCATGCTCAGAGTAATTACACATATATGCTATAATGAGAAACTGCTACACCGTGTGCCTCAGGTTACCTGACTGTGATGGATGCCTATGTCCCTTCGGAGAGAGAGACCCTAGAAGCAGATTCTCCTGGTACAGCTTCAGACCTGAACCGATCTGACCGGGACCCCATCTACATAGGTGGGCTGCCCCATTCCAGGCCCATCAGGTCAGTACCAGCCTGTCCCTACACCTACATCATCCCTCAAGTCTTCAGTGACTGCCTCCGGAAAATTAGAACGAACATCATCTTACACCTCTGCATTTTCCAGTTCATGGTACCAGAGTTTGCCATTATTTCATTGTCCAGGATCAGCAGCAGTCTCTTGGTGATCAATGAAAGGCTTTGTTTTAATTGAAACACAGGTAGTTATGATGGTATATAGGTGTGAAGGAGACACTGATGTCAACGTGGATTCTCCAACGATATTTTTCAGGAGGCAAGTGGTAGCTCGGTCTTATGTGGGTTGCATCAAAAACCTGGAAATAGCCCGGACAAACTTCGACCTGCTGAGAGATGCATATGGGGTCAGGAAAGGCTGCGTTTTAGAGGTAAGAGCTGGCCATGCACCATGAATAAAAAACAAAAAAAAGACATCCTTAATTCAATAACATCCGTGAATCCTGGGCAGTCCTTAAACACGTATTGTGGTCCTGTGCCCCTGTGCTGCAGCCCATCCGCAGTGTGACAGTCCTGAACAGAGGCTTCTTAGAGCTGCCCCCCCTGACAGTGCCCCCCCAGGCTGAAATTATGGCCACCTTCTCCACCCGCAATGACACAGGCATCATCCTGGCCAGTTTTGGCCCAGAAGGCAATCGTATGCGCAGACAGGCACACCAGGTATGTCCTTTGGGTCTCAGGACACCTGCATGAGGGTCCCCTTTCCCTTTTCCTTAACAGGACAACACCCATGTACTGCAATGACCTGCTGACATCACAACACGTCTTTATTGGTCTAGGTGTTCCTGGCCGTCATGCTGGTGTCTGGCCGACTGGAGGTGCACATGGCCGCTGGAGATGCTGGTGGTCCCCAGAAGGTTGTACTGAAGTCCAATAATGGGAGCTTCAGTGATGGGGAAGGGCATTCTCTGATCCTACAGCGTAACCGGAGGTGTGTATTTGGAATAGGGCTGAGTCATGAAAAGCACCGAAAGTCAGTTCCTCAAAATTCCAAAAGCCAGCTCCTCATTTAAGTCAACATCGCTGTACTACATTGCAATGTCAATAGGATGTTTGATGTGTATTTGCCTATTTGTGTCTGTCCCTCATGGTGAAGGACGTTGACGGTGTTAGTGGACGAGGACAAAATGGACACATTAAAGCTGAGCTCTTTATCAGAGAAGGGATCCCTGGCCCTGGGCGGCTTCTACATTGGGGGGGTTCCCTCAGGAGTGGCTGAGGGTCGCCTCAAGACCACGCAGTCCTTCTACGGCTGCATCAAGGACATAGTTCTCAATATGGAGTAAGTCCACATGCTCCCCAACCCTGCAGTATTCCTCAGACACGTGCAAGAGGGTCCCTCAAATCTCATGGTTTGCTCCTCACGGCACAGGCTGCTGGACCTCTCGCGAGCACTAAGGTACGAGAATGTGGACATGGACAGCTGCCTGCTGGATGAGCGGCCGAAGAGGCCCGTGCTGCCCGAGGACAGTGAGCTTCATCCAGAGCCCACTCCCATGGCCCCCATCCTGACCCCTGTCGTACCACCAGTGCAGTTCAGTGCCGTATCCCCAGGCACAGTTAAGGTACATTCTTAGTTCCTGTGCTATTGTACCCAGCATCCACTAGAGGGAGATGTCACCCCATGGTATACAGTGCTGGGCCACTGGATTAAATGCATGTCCCAGGGTAGCAAAAAGATGAGATGGGTGTAGTGGGGAAGAATTCCCTATGCCAGATCTACACAGATGTAAAAAGATTAGAGTGGTTACAAGGCTTTAAAAGGCAGCAGTGTCACAAAGCAGGCCCCCTATTTTGCCCAACGTAAAGAGTATTTGCTTGTCCTCAGTGCGTGGCAGCAGAACCGATGGGAAGCATCACAGGGGCTCACCAGTTCGGGATCTCCCAGTACAGTCACATGATGTTCAAGATAAGCCAACAGACTGTGAGGAAGAGGTGAGCACCATACTATCATTCTGTCCGCTTTCCTGCTGACTTTGCACGCTCCACACGTTCCTCTGGACCCATGGCTAAGCACTCCGGTGTCCCCTTTTTCCGGCAGCTTCTCCCTTCAGCTATCTCTGCGCACCTTTGCCTCCAGCGGCCTCCTCTTCTACATGGCTCACCCCAACCAGGTGGACTTCGCCACCCTCCAGCTGCAGGGGGGGCGCGTCTTCCTCACCTGCGACCTGGGCAAGAGCTCTGCCACAGCTACGTTCTCCAAAGCCATCAATGATGGCCAGTGGCACACAGTAAGTCAGGCCACTAGGGGCGCTACTGCACAGCAGTCCAGAGTCCCAGACTTTCTTCCACCTTAGTCCCGTTTCATACAAGATTAACATCAGGACAAGCTCCACCATTACCTCATTATCAGTTAAATTTCTTAAATATTTCATCAAAATAATAATTATTATCGATCCCCATGGAGAAATTCCCCCAACTTGCTCTCTGTAGGTGACCCGCAGATGTAGCGAGGCCAGGGTCGAACCGGTGACCTAATGATCACAGGCACTAAGGCTTAGCCTACGGAGCCACACACTGCCCTAGAATCAAACCAGGGTCACAAAATGGGAATCTTGCATGTTACCACTATACCAGCAATGTTGTACAATGGAGGACCTCTGGGATAATCAATATAATCATTATCTATTCCATATTGTATAATAATTATCACTATTATTATTACTGTTGTTACTGTCAATTTCCCCAGTATAATTTAAAGAAGTAACCTAAATGTTTTTTGGCACACTTCCTGAGCATTATACAATAACTGAATGTAACGTAAAAGACTTGTTTTTCTTTGCCCTCCGACTGCGTGGGAGAGTGAAGAGCTTAAATCAGATTTTTTATAACTATGATAATAGTTCATTTTTCTTCTGGAAATCAATTTTGTTTCCTGGCTGACTGCTGACCCGCCACCCTACACAAGAATAAAGACATTTGTGGCCAGTTTCCCAGTCAAGGATTAAGCCTAAGCCTAGACTAGCTTTGAGTTACAGTGGTGAATCTCCATTGAAACGGCAATTTAGTCCAAGACTAGTCTTAATTCTTGTTTGGGAAACCGATGTCCAGGAAAAAAATTAACATTGTGTAAACATATAAGCAATGATAAGAACAAATTTCAATTGTTTAACCAGTTCACTCAGTCCGTTATGTCCAACAAAAGGAAGGGGAAAATGAAGACCCTGAAATCATCGAAAAAGTAAATCCGAAAGGACCTCCTCTATGTCCTTCGTTTGATTAAATTTTCTCTTACCGAATTCCCAGAGCACGGCAGTCCAAAGGCGGAATGCTTGGGAATGGCTACGACGACAGAGGCTGCAGTAAACTCCATTTTGGCGGGAATATTTAAAAAAAAAAATGGGTGCAGTATATTTACCAAACTATACTTCCTTATCCATTTATATTAAAGTTAATATTAAATGGAGCAGCAATTAACGGTTATTGTCAAGTTGGACAACACTTCAACGGCATTTGGTGTCTCGCGTCGTCGGCCCACGAGCCGGACGAGCTTCACTAGCCTGCGGAGCCAAGCAGCTAATTACTCAGCTGAAGCTCACCTTAGCCTGCACCTTAACACACCGAATCAAAACGTGCAATCACATCCTGACCGCTTTTTTTTCTTTCCCTTTAAAGCTACCCTTCACTAAATTAATCACAATACATGAATACATTCAAATTCAGCAGTTCCAGAGTTCAAACACTAACGGGATTCATAATGCTAATTAGCATCTCACCAGAATGATCCAATTAATAATAATAATAAAAAATCATCGAGGTTCTGCACTGGTCCTCATTGGTCCTCTGCTAACAATAAATTCTTTGTTTCCTTAACTAACTTTGACTTTTACCGAAGAGAAAGAAAAAAGTTTCTTGTTACAAATAACACTTAATTAGCGTATAAGACTAAGGGAGTGTCTGCAAAGTGCAAGAAAACCAAACGTTTAGGGTCCATCTTAAAGTTAGGCCTAATTATTATTAGTGAATCCAGGTATCAGGGGCAACAAATAATTTTAAGTTAAATGATCAGATCAGATTTAATTTAAATTGCTGGGTGTATCGAGGGGGGCACCTTGCTGATTCTGTTGTGGCCGCAGGTGAAGGCTGACTTTGGGAAGAAGAACGTGGCGGTCAGCGTGGACGGCAGGAGTTCGGGGCCAGTCCAGGCCAATGGGAAAGCCAACACCTTGGACGTGCAAGATGTGCTTTACCTGGGAGGCCTGCCCTCTAACTACACCGCCAAAAACATCGGCAACGTGAGTGTGCCCCAGTGTGCAACCGTGTCCTGTGCACTGTCACGGCATTAAAAAAATAACTCCCCTGCACGTCTCTTCAGGTGACACACAGCATAGCTGGCTGTGTCAGGGATGTCACCCTGAATGGCCATCCCCTGGACACCCAGAGTCCCATCCAGGCCTTCGGTGTCGCCCCTTGCTTCACTCACGCCCAGGAGGGAACGTTTTTCAATGGAACAGGCTTTGCGGCTTTTAGTAAGTCTCACAGCCCTTGCCGTTGTCACACCTCTGTCACTGAATGGACATTAGCAGCTAACATTGAGACAGTTACGCTAGGCTTCCCGTCAGATTTTGGGTTGTAACGATTTAATTGTTTAATTTTTTGGCTGTTATGGTGTGCAGCTGATGTGATGGATTTAAAATTGTCCTGTGGCAGGTTCTGCCTGCGCCTGTTGTTTTCGGGATAGGCTCCGGGCCCCCACGACCCCAGTGGGGATTAAGCGGTTACGATAATGGATGGATGGATGTGGCAGGTTGCGGAAGGGAGTGTTTTGGGATCTTCTATGTATGACTGGTGCTGGTCACCAGGTTTTACTCCTGGTTACCGATTAAGCAGCTATTTTTTGACTTGGGGAATAGCAGTTAGATTAATTTTTCTCCATCTCTGCTCTCTGCAGCTCTTTGGTTGCCTATGCGCAGACGCTGATCACCACACGCTCACGTCTGGTTTTCTGCTTAAGCTGTGATTTTGTTTACATGAACGTGAATTGTGGCGTCATATTCTTATGTTCTTATATTCTTCATTGTTATGAAGTCAATTTACCTTTGCAAACTTGCAGTTTGTTTCTGCTTATTTGCTGCATCCTACATGCCAATTTGATGATTTTGTTGAATTTCAGCCTTGGCACACCCAATGGATGATCCTTTCAAATTGATCTACTCTTCATGCATCTCACTCAATTGAATTCAATTGAATTGAATATGGGTTATTACCCATGTAACCACTACGGTGTCACACAGGTTATCCCAGACTGTGCTTCAGGCTTGCAATGTAGAGCTTATCAATCCCCCCCCCCCCCCCCCCCCAGGGAAAGAGGGCTACAAGGTACGCTCAGACCTGGTCGTTTCCCTGGAGTTCCGCACCTCAGAGATGGATGGCGTCTTGCTGGGGGTCAGCAGTGCCAAGGTGGACGCTATTGGCTTGGAATTTGTCAGCGGGCAGGTGGGTATCAGGGGTCACGCCCCCAGGAATAAATATGAAGGAGATATAGGCTTTGATAGAGGGTTATGCAATGCGCACGTGTACCTGAATCTGTTATACTAGTAAATATCACTGTCCTGTTAATATCATGTGTTGAGTGCTGTACTATAATGGTAACTTTAGACTCCATGTGGTGTCATTTTCATCTTGGTGTCTATAGTGAGGATCATCGTCGTCTTGGGCAGCACAGTGCCTCAGTGGGTAGTACTACCATCTCACATACGTAGGGTCATGGGTTTGATTCCCACACCTGGATGTATTCAGACTCCGTGTTATCCCCATGCTGGAGTCTTCTGCGGTTTGAATTGCCCTTATATGCATGTGTGCCCTGTGATGAACTGGCATCCTGCCTAGGGTGTCTCCCGCCAGCATATCCTCTGCAGAATTCCTTAACCTGGGACAAACTGGGTCCCCATGACGCACCATCCCTCCCACCTGAGCCCAGACCTGGGACAACTTGTCCCTCTGAGACACGGGGCCTGTCTGCCATGTCCCCTGTCTTTTGTGGGATTTCTCACTGTGTTTCTGCTGTGATTCAGTGGTATCCGGCCTGGTAGTAATAATGGCCGTCTTTGACCCTGTCCCTGGCCTGCAGCTGCTCTTCCACGTGAACAATGGGGCGGGACGTCTCTCTGTGTCGTGGACCCCACGCTACCCCGGAGGCCTCTGCGATGGGCGCTGGCACTCTGTGCTGGCCAATAAGAACAAGTATGGCCTGAGTCTGACGGTGGATGGTACCATGACCCAGGTGGATAACCCCCACCCGCAGTCCACCTCCGCGGACACCAATGACCCCATCTACGTGGGCGGCTTTCCCGGTAACATGCTTCCACCGGTCGTGCAGAGCCCCGACACACTTGTTTAGTTTTACAGTTTGAGTAGAAATGTTTCATGTCTGGGTTCGTTTTTGCATAGTGCCGTGTAATGCAAAGCACGCAGCCTTGTGCATTGATCTGTCCTGTTTACAGTTTGGCTCTTTAATCCGTCCCAAATCTCATTCTTCCAACATGTGGAGTTCATTTAAACTCACAGGGTTCAGTTTCTCTTTAGTGCTTTACACTAACAGTTTGCAGGACACTGTAAGCGGATCTTGCCAAGCTGTCCTCGGCTGTCTTTTCAACGAATCTGCCCATTTCCACCCCGCCCCCCCACAGATCACGCGAAGCAGAACTGCCTGACTATCAACACGCCGTTCCGTGGCTGCATGCGCAAACTCCGCCTCATCAAGGGTCACCTGACTGACGCCCTTGACTTCAGCTCGGCCTTTGACCTCCGTGGTGTCCTCCCGCACTCCTGCCCCGGCCCGGCACTCTGACCTTGTTGCCGCTGACCTCACTGTGACAAAATGAGCCTTTAAAAATGCTCAGTTTTTTTTTATTTAAAACTTTGTTTATTTGTGCTGAAGTAAAAAAAAATGACTTATTCAATTAATTTCTGTCTCCATGTGAACATTGATGGTACTTTAAATGTCCACGTGAAACCTTTAAGCAGTTTTGAAGGTTTTTGTATACAGGGTTTAAAAATAGAACCCAAAACATTCCGTTTTATAAGTATTTCCCATGAGTAATAGAATAATCAAATGGCCTTCTTCATTGCTGCAAGCTTGAGCTCATGAGAGATTGTAGAGGAGGGGTGGACCAAGACATCTGATTGGTTGGTCCCGCCTCCTCTACAATCTGATTGGGTATCTCTCGCAACCAATAATTTTTCGTTCTGCCAACTCTGTCGAGCCAAGTGCGATACCTAAACGCCACTTCAGGGAAAGATGGTCGGCTGTATGGCAGGAATGTCATTGATGTTTGAACAGTGTCTCTCTGACCATGGTTTTTACGGGTTTAAAATGAATTAAAGACCAAGCTGGCGTAGTCTGACCTCTCAGGGACTGATGTTAGAGACTTGGCTTGGACAGAATCAGGCAGTGGGGATTGTTATGGTCACAGCACACATGCACATGCCAGCAGATGGCTTAGGGCACCACGGAGCGAACAGTATTTCCTGCACAGCCTCCATTGGGGCGTATGTAACTGTGAATATCTGATCATGAGAAGAAAGTTCATCAGTCCTGGAGAAAATCTATTAAAGGAAACCCTAGCCTCTAAAACTCATCAGCAATGTGTGTGTATATCTGTTATTTTGCTGAATGAACAGTATAATTATTTCTTGTTTTAGAAATAACCAAACGTAGTTATACTAAGTGGACATAACATAGGTCCTATATGACAGACAAGAGCGGGACTTGCATTGTGAAAAATGATGTTTATATTTATATATATATATATACACAATACCATTAAAAATGGAAATTTATCTTTCATAAAGCAACGAAACACACCAGGTCACAGAGCCCGTTTTTGATGAGTCCATGTCACTGGAAGACTGTCGTGAGTCTCCAACTTAATCCTGCAGGAAGCGTGCTGGATGTCTAACACTGTGTGCCAGGTGAGACGCCTCTCACCTAGGCCCCATCATGGTCGCCATCGTAATACTCATTCCTTGTACTAAATTGTATCCTTATTTGTAGATACAGAATTTTCCAGAACTCATGCAACAATAGTCTTTGCTGTTCATAAGTTGAAGAAAGAGGCAGTTTTTGGTAATAAGGTCCATCACCATCTTGAGGGCTAAATGTTGATATTGGCGTGATCATGTTGCTCATGAACTGCACACACGCTGCGCGCGACATCGACTTTGCAGGTCACATGGACACAAAAAACTCTAGTAGTGTTTGCAGTTCCTGTAATACCAAGGCATGAGTAATTAGTGATTCAGATATTGCACGTGTAGGTGAACTGGGAGCACTGGGAGGTGTGGGGAGCCTCACTTGGGTGTTGGTCACTAGGATTTCATAGGACGTGGCACCTCCTCTTGGTCATGGAGAAGGAAAGCTCGGCCAAGAGAAAACAGCAAAAGAAACGTTAGCCTTTTAATCCTTAGCTTGTCAAGTTAGTTCCTCCTTCCCTTGATGGCCGAGGCAGAGATACATAAAGAATGACTGACAACAGCCTCTTCGTTCTCCAGAGCTTGTTGTTGCTGCTGCTTCTGGAAAGACGTCCTTCACACTGTGGATAAGTCTTTAATGGCCAAACCAGCATTATTTCCTTGGACTTTCTGTCCTCCTGGCTCCCAGCACACACATCCATTATAAACAGCAGGCGGGTGGGTCGGTGGGTGTTTGGATGAGTGTGGGGCTGCATGACTCCCTCACTGCTTCACTGCGACTCCATCTCCAGTCCTTATCCAGTTAGCGGCTCCTCAGGAGTTCCTGGGCTTAAAGATCCACTCGCAGTTGGGATTAACCCGGTACAGGTCCAGAAGGTAGGCGTCAGGATCTAAGCATCGTTCACCTAAAACGTGAATCGCGTCTAAGTTCACAGGAAGGGACAACGCAAAAAGCACCAAGTGTTTCTCTACGATGACATACTGTAAGCATTAGCAGGATACACCCCGGAGAAGTTCGCCAATCTATTCTCCCCAGAAGGTGAGGGGGCAGCTTACCTATATTGCCCCCAACCTCGAATAAATACTGTCGGTGACGTTTGCCACAGCTCCGAGATCCTCTCCTGGGAAAGAAAAAAAAAAAAAAAAAACGGGAGCAGAATCAGCCAATTGTCCCTTTGATTCATGCCTGCGGAAATGTGGGGCGGCACTCGCACACAACACACCGCGACACTGAGCCGTTCTCGCAGTCGAAGCGCGCCATGACGTCCTTGGCCTTGGTCTCGCCGTCTAGCAGCAGGGCCATGGACACCTTTGCGTGCAGGGGCGCGTGCACACGGATGAGGCCTTCTCCCAAGAGGCCAACCAGCTGTGTAACACACACACATCACCCCTGTTCGGCCCAGAGCCCAGGTCACATGACCTTCTATCCAGCTCTATTTACATCTGCTCTATGGGAACTATAATTATGGCATGGCAGTCACCCCCGTGAGTGGCTGTTAACCCACCCACGTCTAGCTGGCAGGTACCCCCTCCTTCCTTAATCACCAAATCACTTGAAATTAATTAGGATGCAAATGCAGCTTACCGAAACCTGCTTAATGAGCACCAGGGCACAATTACGGAATGCTACGTGTTTTTTTGTAGACAGAAACTGACTGTGGTCACATCGAAAATAAATTTAAATCACGGGTTTAAGCAAATCATTAGCATGAAGCTGAAGTAACCTGCATGTTAATTAATCAGAAGTGCAATCAGTTTTGCAGTTACTAGGGATAATTAAAACTTTTTCACTGAAGTCAGACTCTTTGGTCTCCTGTCCATTAGATGGCACTTGTAACAACATCAACATACCTCTGTTTTCTCTCCCTTATTGCGATCAATATGCCACCTCCTCAGCAGCTTCCTCTTGCTCTTCTCTGACCCCAACATCTTCTTCCCTACCGAGGCCTCATTCAGCTTCCTAAGGTGGGAGATAAGGAAGCAGGGGACCTGGGGAGAGCAGGCATGGGGAGTCAGCACCGCGGCCATCGGTCACGCGAAGATGGGCCTGTTCCGCACTCACCGTCCATAAGAGGTCCTGGCTGGTGATCAGGAGCCGCACCAGGTGGGCCGCCCCCGCTGCGCCCTGCATCTCCTCCAGCTTTGCGTTCTTGCTCCGGCTGATGAAGAGGTTGGGCGCAACGATCATGGAGACGTTCCACAGGCTCATGCGGTTCTCCTCCTCATGGGCCACCACCTTCCTGAGGAACTCCAATAGAGCCTTGGAGAGCATAAAGGAGGACATTAGTGACGGCCAAAACGGCGCTTCATGAACCACTTGCTGTACTTTTTGACCCCACTAGGTGGTGCTCTCAGTTTAGTTAGGGCTAAAAGCATGCCAAAAAGGAAACCTCAAGCACCATTCAGTGAGGTCAAGAAGGACCACAAATGGTTCATGATGCATCATTTTGGCCATCATTAAAGGACATAAATCACTAGGATCCCCTCAACCAGTGATTTTCCACAGACCTTCTGACCATGATCACCAAGCAGTCTTTACGTTTGCTGACATGGTATTAGAGATATGCTGTGTGCCCCAGCCTGATGTGAGGTGATGATTCATACCTTCAGTGTGTCTCTGTTGGCTTCAGGCAGCAGCATGATAAGGAGATGCAAAGCTTGGATCTGATTTCTGTATGTGGCGATATCTGGCAAGCAGATCAACATCGATCATCGAAAGCAGAATCACTTTCACATGCACATGCAGATCCCAAATTCTGGGGAGTTTCAGCCATAAGAGTTGAGACTCTGGAGAAAGTAGCAGCATTTTGAACTTTTGATCTTCACAACAGCAAGGACAAGTTCGATGGTCTCCTAGGAAAACAGCAGCCTTACTCCATCTCAGGAACAGCTGCAGTACTTAAAGATACCACAAGGTGTCAGTGTGTGAATAAGAACAACATCTTACAAATTTACAGTATTTAGAAGCCAGTTAAACAATAATACCAGAATCTTTTCACGTATAATCATCAGAATGAGTGATCTGCAACGAGGTAGTAAAGATTCCAAACACAAAGTCCTAAATAAATACTACATCAGCTAAATAAGTATGTGAACACTGACACATAAATCCTGTATATTAATTTCAGCATCAGGGACGGAGCTAGAAAGGATGCAAATGTACCACTGTGTACATTTTCTCACAATGTACCAATGTGGCAAAAGAGTTTGTGAGCAGGGTGGTGATGTCCCGGAAGGACTGGCTGAAATACAGGCAGCTTTGCATGTTATGCACTGTGAGAGCGGTCAGCGATGCAGGCGAGGGTCACCGGGGAGAGAGCCGCCCACACGGAAGAAAATAGACGGAAGCTGGTATCTTCCGTGAGAGGGAGAGGAATGCCAGATTCTGGTTTGTGAGACAGGACTCACTCTGCACTGCCAGGAAAGCCGGGAGATGCTGCTGAGTGAGGAGGGGAGAGGGCAGCTCCCGGATGAACATCTTCAGCAGGCCGGCCGCGTCGTTGTGTCGCACCTGCTCCCAGTCAAACTGGTCCTCGTAGAACTTGGCTTCCAGCTCCTGCCGCAGGTGCTGGTGGTAGAAAGAGGACATCATGCCACTCTTTCCTTGAGGAGACACAGCCAAGTGGCGCTAACCGCTACCATGTGTTCACCCGTCCCACCACAGGAAACCCAATAGCTGTGAACCTTCTTGACTCTAAGTGGTCTGTAGGTTCAGGTTGGGGATTCGACCACTGAGGCACCATATGGGGATGAGGTGGGCCCCCGATTTCCGGGCCCACAATCTGGAGCAAGACAGCCAGTCGTATGCAAGGACCACAGCGGTACCCCTAAACCTAGGCCAAACCACAGTCGAGAGATGGGGGGGGGGCTGCCTTCTTGTTTACACATCAGGCTAGGGCTGTGCAGGGGGCCTGGGGGGAGCAGGACGGCCTCTGCTGCACTTCCTGGCACGTAGCCACATAGGGAAATAATGGGTTTGGGGTTTGAACCGCCACAAATTTTTTCATTACTGATCAGGCATGTAGCCAGGTAATAAACAAAGGAGTCTGAACCCCCCCCTTAGACCCCTGGTCAGTGAAATCTATGGAGGGGGACCCTGCCCCCAGGTTGGTAAAGTCGTCCCAAGAAATTTATGTCTGACCACGGGCCTATCAGTAGATAGCACTACAGTCATGTACTTCTGGGGTGGAGGATGGAATAGCAGTTCTGCATGTGAGATTCATCATTTTTTCTTTGTGTTTGTGTGGGTTTTCTTCTGGAATCCAAATAGAGACAATGGAAGGAATTGATTTCTCAAAATATCAAAATATGCTTGCATGACTTGTGATAGATTCATATCCCATCCTGGGTGTTCCCATATCTTAGGCTCACCTGTGGAATCTCTTCATGGGTAATGTAATCATATGGGACCATGTGCATTTTTGACATATGCATTACATTTGGTGAAACTCTGATATGCCAGTGAACCATTTTATATCATTGTAGGTAGTAGCAATAATTTTCATGCACAATTTGAGTAATAAAATCTAATTGAGTTAGCAGTTTAGATTTTTTCCACTATATCTTTACATTTTCCTACTTCTGTATGTTTTGCTATCAAAAATGGCAATTTAAATTTTCTGACTGATTTTTATACTATTTTCAAAATACAGGAATGAATCTACAGGAAACTGATTCATTTAAAAATATTTCCCACTCATAAGTCCATGGCAAAACAAAAATCAAGAGCTCAATTGCGAAAGAAATATATTCATTCATCTATTTTCTATACCTGCTTGTCCTGTACAGGGTCCAGAATCTACGGGCACAAGGCAGGGAACAAACCAAGATAGGGCACCCACCGATCACAGTGAGAGAAATCATGAGAAAGAATTGAATTTTGCTATATAATTTTGTGTTTCATTTTTGAAAGTTAAAATATGAAAAATGGGCTAAACTAAACTCAAAGAATTCTAGTTAAAAGGGAATCTTCTCAAAATGTTACAGTTAGAATCAAAGGTGCGCTGTAGTATCTGGTACCAAGATGTTAGTAGCAGATCTTTTAAATCCTGTAAGTTCTGAGGTGGGGCCTCCATGCATGGGACTTGTTTGTCCAGCACATCTCACAGATCCTCGATCAGATTGAGATCTGCAGAATTTGAAGGCCAAGTCAACTCCTTGAACTTTTTCATTTTCCTCAAACCATTCCTGAACAATTTTAGCAGTGTGACAGAGGGCATTATTCTGCTGAAAGTGGCCACTGCCATTGGGGAATACTGTTATCATGATAGGGCATACTTGGTCTGGAACAATGTTTAGGTAGGTGGTACATTCAAAGTAACATCCACATGAATACCAGAAGCCAAGGGTTCCCAACAGAATATTGCACAGAGCATCACACTGCCACCGCCCACTTGCCTTCTTCCCATAGTGCATCCTGAGCCACCTCTACTCCCAGGTAAGCAACACACATGCACCCTGACCATCCACATGATGTAACAGAAAATGTGACTCATCAGACCCGACCACCTTCTTGCATTGCTCCATGATCCAGTTCCTACTCCCACATGCCCTTTGTAGGTGCTTTTGCAGAAGAACAGGGGTCAGCATGGGCATTCTGACCAGTCTAAAGCTACGCAGTCCTATACGCACAAAGCTGAGATGCACTGTCTGTTCTGACACATTTCTATCGTAGCAGCATTAACGTTTTCAGCAATTTGTGCTACAGTAACTCTCCTGTGAGATTGGACCAGACAGGCTAGCCTTTGCTCTGTACAAACGTCATTAAACGTTCGGTACCCATGATCTCATTGCCTGTTCACTGGTCAGCCTTCTTTGGATCACTTTTGGTGGGTACTGACCACTGCATACTGGGAACACCCCACCTAGCATATTGAAGATGCTCTGATCCAGGAATCATACATTGGCCCTTGTCAAAAACTCACTCAGATCCTTACACTTGCCCATTTTTCCTGCTTGCAACATATTAATTTGAAGAACTGACTGTTCACTGGCTTGATATACAATGGTCTCCTTGACAGGTGCCATGGTAACATGATAATCAATCTTATTCACTTCACCTCTCAGTGGTTTTAATGTTATGGCTATTATTTCAAAATTCTATATTTTTATGAATCTTGGCAGTTTTTTTAAGTGTTTTTTTTTGTCACAAGCATTGCTATTACAAGTAACATTGATAGTGGGTGCATGTGTACTTGTATCACTTATTGTGACTGTATCAGTTGTGCTGTATTTATTTCTAATGATTTATAAAATGTAAATGTACATCAATGATGTTAATGACACGCATAAATGTTAAAAAACTTAAAAATTAGCATTTAAAATAGAAATACCAATGCATGACATATGATAGAATCAATTTATACACATATAATATTCTAAATTATTTACAAAAAAACATTCTTAATTTATTCCTACCTTGAATTTTCAAATTGATCAAAATTGTTTTAGGGCTACAAATATTGGCAGTGAAAGTCAATTTAAGGTATAAAAAGTCTGTATTAATACATCAAAATTTGGAACTGAAGTTTGTATTCAATACCTTTTCATCAGTGCATGACCTTGAAACAAATAGCTGTGTGTTTTCCAGTGGGCAGTTGTACACACTTCAGTGTTTCCCAGCGTTCCGAGCATTCCCTGGGTATAGAAAGATCCATACAGCCCCCCCCTTCCCCCAAGAAAATACAAAAGCAGCTGCCTGCTATTTTACAACCCACTATAGAAGTGGAAGGGTCCTTAATTGTGTGCTCATTATCAAATAAAGAATTCAGCGATTCTGCCACTGCTTGCCGCCCTGAAGCTGGAGGTAGCAGGTAGAGTGTGTGAGCGTGATCAGCAGCCCTCAGAATGGCAGAATGGGCCTTGCTACTCTTTGTGTACTCAGGATATCAAGGCTGCTCAGCTGTTTGGGTTCCCTTAACCCCTGCCCAGCTCCCGCTACCCCATTTCCATACCATTCTCCCTACTAAGCAGCTCACAGATATGATAGCACATCCAGTGAGTGAGTTGGGAACAAAAAAGCTCCATGTGTAGGTTAGCAGCAGACATATTGGCCTGTATTAGCAAAACAAAGGGGGTCTAGAACCCCTGTCCAATTATTCCAGGAACAGCTTTACTTCCTCTCTTTCCAAACTGCTATGCATAAAAACATTAGCCAGTCATAACATCAGCCCATTACTAGAGACAAAAGATAACACTTAAATTACATACATGGTACCTAACTTCCTAAGCTTAAAACCAAGTTACCTTCCTTATAGCCCTCAGTAATTCACTACAGACCTTAATAGCACACATTTTTACTTTCTTTTTGTTACACAAAATAAAATAGTTGAATTTTACAGGACTGGTTGTACTGAATTCAAATATCTAATCAGAATTTACCAATCACACAAGACTTTAAGTGACACACAATTAAACGCTATATGCATATTTAAAGTATATTTGCATGGCGGAAATGACTCATCTTAAAGGTAGAAGTGTATGATTTTCTGTTTACATGGCCTCAGTAAAGTCTCTCTTAAGAGTCCAGCAGAAGTCAGGAAGCATATTGGGACTCCACTTGCCTTGATATAATTTTTCCATATCCAAGAGAGAACATGACCCTGTCTCCACATGTACAAACATGTTACAGCCTGGAAACTCTGGCAAAACAGACTTATAATATTTTGCACCCTTCTGTAAAGTCCTAAAAATATTTAGAAATAGAAACAAATTAATTTTTCCTAAATTACTCTTAAATGCTCGCACATTCTTTATAAGGGATTATATACCACTGATATAATCATTAAATGGTATCACTGAAAAATTATGGATGAGAGCAAAATTCTTAGCACATTTCTTAAACCAGCATTAAAGTGTAGATAAAAACACCCCTTAGTTGTTTCCTGAAAAAATCTTTGTTGACCAGAGGGGGCAAAATTTTGGGCTGCATGAAATCATATCATATTGGGCCCCTAAACCCAGACCAATCCAATGTTCCAAATTAATCATCCCCTTATCCCCTTTACAGCACTTTTGGAGGCCAGATTACCTGTGCAAAGTGTGAATACTGCCAATCACAGTCCTACCTGCAACCCGATTGTACCTCCATAACTCTAGATTAGTGTTTCTATGGAACAGAGTACGGTTATTGAGAAAAGGTCCGTTCATAGACATTGATTTTAGCATTTGTGATCATGCAAAGACACCCACAAGTAAACACACTACTCACACAGGCATAAACATAAGGCATACATACATGCATACATTTAAACAGACACTTACATGCTCTGCAGACATGTGCATACACACATATAGGGATTACGAGGCTTATACACACAACGTAGACACACATGCACACTTCCCAAAGACCACTATTGCCGAACATTTTCTATAATACATTTCCCTTTGCTGTGTTCCTGTGGGAGGGGGCAGCACAATGCAGCTCTTATAAATCACCTGCCTGGGCCCCACAACTCCCCCCCCCCTTATCAGTGCTGGCACAGGGGATCTCCCGGACGCAGCCTAGGGCTGGAAAATCCTATTACCCTGCAAATGGAAGACGCTGGGAAGGTCACGTCATTAATTACAGTGGAATCCAAATGCATCACTGACAGGCTATAGCAGGCTCCTATGCAGCACAGTGTCTAACCCTAACTTACTGTGTAAAGCCTTATCAAAGCTCACACCCCACACTACTTTATTAAAGATGACAAGATCACCTTATACACGTGGTTTCTGATCCACCTATATTAACATACTAAATTACTATAGAATCCCAGTGTAAAGTCTGTCAAAAACATGTCCTGACAGTGTAGTATCAAATTGTAATCAAAATGTAGCACACAAATGCAGAAAAAGCATGCTGATAAATAGCAACTCAATATGATTCTTGTAGCATAAAATCCTTCTTCTGCATAAATTGTCCTTACCACAACATTTTCACATTATTAAAAATATACACGTATTAGTATAAAACATCTCTCAGGGAAAATCAGGAAAGTCTTATTGGAGAAAATGCACATGAAATGCTGTCAGCATTTGGATTTGTAAATGTGTAATATTATAAGTGTGTAACTAGTTCCTTTGTTTATTAAGCACCTCCAAAACATTAATATAATGATCAAGTTTTAAGAAGTCTGTTCTTTAATATTCTGACCATCATAACTTTTACTTCTTCCGAATGTGAATTTGTTCTTTGTATCTTTGTGTTAATTAAAATCAAAATCCAAAATCAGTACTCATAATGTATTTTGAAGTCATTGGTTAAAATGGAGCTTTACATTTCATTTCCTGTGATATACATATTTAAAAATTCAAACGGAATTATGAGCAGTCATGCACTCATTCTCTCCCTAATCAGACAATCAGGAGTCATGGGCACACACATCAGCATGGCATTTACTCAAACTGCAAAGACATTATTAGAAAGACAGCAGTTTCCTGTCTCTCGTTGGTGGTGTGAAGGCATCTGCGCATCTGGGAGGCGTCTGTGGACGTGGGGGATACGTCAATGTCTGGACCTTGTGGGGATGGATTTCAGGATGGGGGAGGTACTCAGCTAGGGGTGTGCAGAATGTGAGGGACCCTCAGTGCCTCTCATTACTCTTACATTAAAACTAGTCATGGGGAAAATTGCAGTGGACTCCCCTCCCACTATGAGACCACCTGGACCCTTCTAGCCAGTGTGTGACAGCATGCCTAGCAGGGACTGTATCGCCATTCCAATCTCCTTCACCTCCTTTGATCTCTCCCAAGAGAAGCCCCAAAGCTCAGCAACTGAATTTATTCCAAGCCAACCAACAGCATATATATTACAAATCCTAGAAACATCTGTGCAGATCATAAACAAACAAAACAAATGTTGACATATGCACTGATGTCTGATTGAACACACACACACACACACACACACACATATGTATATATAGACAGGAACAACAGACTAATTTCTGTTCTGTGTCTATAGTCTGCATCACAGCATAATAGACATACAATAAAATCACAATCATAGTCTAACCTATGGCAGACAGGATAGGTTGACTTTCATGTAGCTAAAATGTCATTTTATTGATTCAGTTCACATTGAAATAACAGAAACAGCAACATATATTTACTCATCTGCTCGTTCAGTGACCCTGCCTCTTCTCTCACAGCACCACACACTGACCCTTACTCAGACATCCCATATTAAAAAATTCATCTAAACAAAAGGCATTCCTTTCACCTAGTGTCCAGATTGAAGAACAAACTGTTTCCATGAAATGGAGGACAAAATATTTTTAGGTATTTATAAATATGTACAGGCACAGACAACTTACTTGTTGGACAGCAAATGTTGATAAATCCCAATTTACTTTTATTATTTCTAAGAATATTAAAGTGAAATGGAGGAAACATAGTGGAGTGGAGGAAACATAGTCAGGCTGGTTTTGGCTAGAAATGTGCTTTGATTCTGGACATTGTGGAAACCAGCTATAAAGGCAGAGAATTCAATGCATTTGATTTAATGGAAGTTCTTTCATTTTCCCCGACCTTGGAGAGACTGCAGAGCAACTGCATGAAGTACATTCATATGCGACTTACTGCTGCCTCCAGCAATGACCTTAAATACACCCAGTGACAAAAGAGTCAGTTTGTCATTCTTATTATTTATTCCCTAAATGTCAGGATATTTTCTTGGACCAATCCAGACTTGTCTTTTGTAACTTCCCAGCTGTTCCCAGACTGGCCAATAGATGGCAAAGTGGGGCATTTGGCAGAACAGAGAGAGCGAGACAGCCAAGTCACAGATGTTGTCATTTTTTTTTCTTTTTTTTCCCTTCTTTTTTCTACATTGGAGAAAAAAACTGGACTATTCAGGAACAAGGCCTCAGCTGTTGTAGGAGATGGTGTCTAATGGATTCAATGTTCTCCCATTAATAATTTCTTTTAAAACATTTTTGAGGACGCCTACTAAAAGAAGGTTATTGGCAGCAAAACAAGATGAGGCAGATCGGCCAATTTTACAGCCTCCTGTCATGCTTGGGCTCCATGCTGATCAATTGGGCCCTGGGGTAACGAGGGTGAGGGGGCAGGGTACCTTGTACTTCTCAGTGAAAACATGGTAGTGCAAGCAGTCACTGTCTCACAACCAAACTGTCGTAAAGAAGAACCAAAATGCACCTGGAAAAAAAATCTCACTTTAAAATTTAGAAATGCAAATTGTTGGCACAGTGAATATGTAGATTTTAAAATGCATTTCCATACCCATATAGGTGCATGAGGAACAGTAAAAATAACGCAGTAAATTATTTCGTCATATAAATCAGAAGCACCATTTTACTGTTATATATTTTATATCAGTTCTTTTTTTAATGTTATATAAAAATTACACATTTAATGGGTCAGTTGATTGGGAATAACGAAAAAAATCCATAGATATAAATAAGATGCAGTGTCAGTGGACAGGCATAATGTAACCTATAAAAACACTTTTCTAAATAATACTGCAATGTCATAAATCATCTTTTACTGCAGTTTTTGAATGATAACTGACTGAACGTTATTCATTTTATGTAAGATATTTGATCATAAAAACATAAAGGGACATTTTCCCCACCTTTGAGGTAGATGGGAGGAGCTGAAAGACAGAAACAACCTGACACTGGTTTGGACAGCACACTTTGGACAACGCTTTATTATACTGTGGTGATGCAACGCTCTGGCACAGGCACCATCTCTTCATAGTGGAGATTTCTTATAAAACAAACAAAGAAATAAATACTCTGCATATTGAGAGCCAGGCAAACAATACTTTTTGGTAAAAGTCAAAACAAACTGGAAACATTGCCCTGATTTCTATACTCAGTATCTCCTGGACAGTTTTGATGGAATGTAAAACGATACTCAAAAGATCTGCTGTCCGTATAAAATTCAGGGTAGCTGGATAGGCGGGGGGGGGACAGGGCTTGCAACCCACAACTCCACATCAGTCCTGTGGTCAGTGTCTCAGAGGTGCTCTTTTTGTAGGGGGCTTGAAGTGGATAGGCTATTTATCCACACGCTACAGTTCAGGAAGGTATCACCTTTAACACTGGCTCCCCTCCCCTCTACCACACAGCTGCCTCACCCACATCCTGTCCAGGGTGTGACAGAGGGGCACTGTAGCTGGAGTTACTGGCCAAGGAGAAGGGTGGGCTGGGCCCCCCACTGAAGACCTCCCCACCTACAGGGTGCAGAGGCCCTGGGAGGCCCGGCTCTGGGCTGGGCGTGTCTGCGTGTGACATCATGTCCGTATACCTTTGGCTGTCCGACGGGTGGTGAGCTGACATGGGCCCCTCAAGGGGCCCCTGTGTTGAGCCAGAGATGTAGGTAGACTCTGCTGGGGACTGGGCTTGGGAAGAGGGGGGGCCATGAGGGAAGAAGTCGTAATTACCGCCAGGGCCATAGTAATCACCTGGGTAATCTGAAGAACAAAGGGATGGGAGGTCAGGGGTGTGATACACAGAAGGTTTACGGAAAGTTGTAAGCTTACATACTTTAGTAGTTTAACACACTGTGAAAAAACTAACTTAATTTTAATAAAAGGTTCCCTTGAAAGGCACACACATGAAAGCACATGTACATGCACTGAAACATACATACATACATACACATAGTTCTGTGCACGTGGAAAACTACTTGCGGCTCACAGACCTTAAGCAGACAGGTAGAACAGAGTGGCAGACTATGCAACCGTGCCACAAGCCTGTCACAGCCCAGGGTGAGCACAGAGAGGCACGATAACGGGCTAATGAGTGTGAGCCCGCTCTGCGGCACGGCCTGGACTCCAACAGCGGCACCGGAGCACACACGCTGGCAATGACAACCACCCAGAGAGAACAGGTGAAGCAGCCCGGGGGTCTGATCGCTGCATTTCCACCGCTTTGGCCCTATCTGATTGCCAGCAGATTTCTGTTGTGCTCTCTAAATAAGAATCGAGGCTGAGTATCAGGCTGCACTATCAAAATAAATGACGATGCTGAATGGACTGTGAGGGTGTTGTCACATTATTGAGTACAAACATGTGCTTTTTGCTTTTTGGATATGTCCCAGCATCATTCTGCTTTGTTCAAAGAAGGGATAATGATAGGAAGTACTGGTTATCTAAGTGACAACCTCAAAATACATAAAATGTCTATAAAACAAACATTTACAAGACATTTAAAAGTAATGTACACATAAATTCGAACAGACTCTCACACATTCATGAACAGAAAACTGACAGTGTAAAGAACACTTAAGGCCAAGTGAATAGTTATACTGTGCAGAGTGTTAGAGAAGTAATTGTACATAATGTGCAGAGGATAAGAGACATATCATCATAGCTTGTGTGCTGCTAATAAGGTCTGGCACTGAAACAGCAAAGAGTTAAAGAATCCTTGTCTGATACTCCTTTACCCTGTGCTGCCCGGCAGTGCCAAGGATCACGCAGAACCTGCCTGGTCAATAGCCATCTGGCTCAACTTGGCATCAATTATGCTATGAATCACTGTATATCTATGAAAAATGAAGACCCCCTTTTAAGAAATGGAAACTCAGTAGTCAATGAGGCTGAGTGTGGACACTCATCCAGAGAGGGTAAATGAGGGCTTCACTGCCTACCAACCCATCGATAAGTCCCTCTTTCTTTATTCTTATGTACTGTACACACCTGTCATTATACATGGTATCCACATGTGGATAAGATACTTACTAAATCACCTATTCATGTCTAAGAATCTCATTCATCCTACGTAATTATTTCTTCACACCTTCAGTGTCCCCAGTTCCAGCAGTTTGTCACTTCATCTCCTGGTCTACTTCTCTCAGCACGGAAAACGTTCCATCATTCTTTCTTTCAATAAGAATGACCACAATATTATTATTTACCAGACCTTGAAGCTATTTTGAGAACCAAAAAAATGGCTCACTTTTAATGAAATACCAAAGCAACACCTGCAAATAGCACACACAAGCAGCATTTTTTTTACTCCACAAAATAATAGGCAAAAATATACTTGCTGGCTACACTGAAGCCACATGTTTCCATAAAGCTTTCCACTGAAAGAGTCACATTTGCATATTACTTACAGCCTACATGATAATTTTGTTATCCATCAACTTGTATACTGGGAAAAAATGTTAGATTGATATTTCCATCAGACCTCCATAAGATATGCATGGGTGAGCAAATCTATTCTTGAATGAGCAAAATAGGGGGTGGGATATAGGGGTTGTTACGTGTGTATGGGGGATGGGGTTAATATAAACAGCAAACAGAAGAGCCCCCCCCATCCCCCCGAAAGTGACCTTCCATATGCTAGTAAGGCTGGGAGGCATTTGGAACAAATGCTGTCTGATCGTGCAACAAAAGACTGCAGCTGGATCTTACTGCTAGATGCTCAGTACAGGAGATTAGGATAAAGAGAAAAATTGAACAAACTAGAAAATAAACAACAAAAGAAAGCCCATAGTGTGTGTTCTTTAATTCTCCTACTGTATTTGTAATGCTTTACAATGTTTAAACGGTCTTTGCCACAGTATTTGGTGTGCATCACTATGTGATTATCAATATCAAAATTTAAACAATTACTACAATATGTCATATGTAGTTTACTGCAGAGAGACTACAGGTTTATAGGGCTACAGGACATGCAAGTTCAATGATATCCCATCTCCCTTTTGAAAATTTATTTGCATTAAATTATAACTGCACATTTTTTGCAGCATCTGCTATAAAAATTTACTACGACCATTGTATACCCAGAATAATGCATAGATAGATGCATGTTCTGAAAGTTTTATGATCAACAAATCAGTACAAAGTTGTGATGTAATAAATATGAAAAAATGGTTAAAACTGTATTTATCATTACCACAGAAGAATCTCATTTTATTTATTTTCAAATTTTAAATAAGTGAATTTATGTGAAATTTATCTCCAATGAAATGTACAGTTAAAAGCACATTACATTTAGTGCTACTTACATTGAAAAGTGGCAGGTTTAAGTACAGTTGACATTTTAGTACAGTTGAACTAAGTATCTTTCTCAAGGGTACAACAAAAGTGTCCCTCCTTAGATTTCACTTTGCACTAACCATGAACTGAGCTCATTAACTAGTTTCTCACTTTTACTCTGAGCTGTAAATTCTCAAAACTAAATACTTTTCTTTTGTTTTGAAAACTTTACATAGCCTGGGTCATCAAGCTGTTCGGATAATTAGCTCTAAGCTTAAGCCTAATATAATTATATTAATTACAGTTTCATATGAGCAGTATCAAATATAATGCAAATGTTGATCTCAAGCACTAAAATTTAAAATATATTACTTCAATAAGAAATACATTTATTGTATGGATCACTATGACTTTTTTAGTTTATTTTACATATAATAGTATTATAGTTTATGTATTAAACGAAACAGGATGTATTAATAGTATTGCTGATTATCAGTCATCTTATCTTAATTCCCCAATTTTGATAAATCCTAATATTGATAAGAGCACTTGTTTTCCTCATGTTTTTTAAGGTTTAGGCCAATATCATCACGTTTACAAATAAATAATATTTAACCATCTCCTAAGCCCCTGAGAGAGGCACCATAACAAGCACACATTCTAAACCTTTCGACAAAGACTTTTTGTTCCTTGTGCTGAGGTCGCAAAGGGATTTTCAGCAAAGTGTGAACACGGTCTGTCACACAGCAGATTAAACAAACCCCCGACAGGTAGGGAGTGCATTCAGCTCTGTCGCCCCAGCAAATGCCACTGGGAGTCATGGCAACCATCCATGAGGAGGCCATGCTATGGTAGAAACACTGCTCCTTTACTGAAGAAAAGAGCACAGGGTGAGACTACAGCCATGGCCCAATTTTCCCTCCACAAGGCAACACGTTCTTCTACAAACAACAACAAAAATTTTTTTTTTTAATAAATTCATATATATGTAATTTGTAGTACAGCTTACATATATTTTACTATAAACAATGGTTTCAAATGATGAAAATGCTATGACAATGAAATTACATATGTAAATGTGCATATATAAATGTGTAATTTCAAGATTTTCAATGGTAAGCATATTGCATCATTCCCTTCTGATCTCTATTTTGATTTCTAGAAAACCCTACAATGCCAATAAAATGCAGCTAAACTACAGAAAATGTTCCAAGAGGATAAGCTATAATAAAAGCTGAACATAATTCAAGAAGAAAGTGCTTTTAGATATTATTACCTTACATAGTTTGGTGAATTGTTTTTAAGCTTTTATTAAGTGATTTATGAAGTGTGAACCAACTAACAGGTTCACTGAGCTTTGCACATCTGCAATGACTCAAGATTATAACCAAAGGACTATGACTTTTTTATTTTAAGAAGAACTCTGCAAATATAAACAAAACATCATCTCAAAACTACAAAAAGAATTGCAGTGAGCTAAAAGGGGTGTGCTCAAACATTGCATGTGATGGCTCATGTGACCAGTATATGCATGTTAGATATAGAAACATTTCAAAACATCAGGTTATGTGCAGCTGAGAGCAAGCTTGGGGATCACAGTGAACGGCAGCCACTTATGGTGCCTGTAGAGCAGGGGTTTAAAGGCCTTGCTCAAGGCCCTGTAGACAGACGACTATATCCTCCTCAGACCCCACCCATTCGTTTATGTCCATTGTAGTGGACATTTTATTTTTGCATCTATCTTTTCACTGATGTTAGGAAACATATTTATTCCTGTTGTGCACTAAAGAGGACATATGTGAAATTAAAAATAAAAATAAATTTGAAAAAATCTAAATTGTAAGATGTCTTATTTCCTCCAAAGACAAATAAACTACAATTGAAAGACACTTTCTCCCTTGGGTCTCAGGAGGATACTCCTGAGACCAGACTGGAACCAGCAACTTTCTGATCCCAGGCACAGGAGCTTACCCCACTAAGCTACACACCACCCCTTTAGGGTCTCCTGCATAGTACCTGGTAGGGCCACTCTGGCCACCAGAATCACTTCCAGGGTAGATGAGTAGTGCTTTCAGTGAAGCCTTTTTGCACACCATTGTATTGCACTGAGCTCTTATTCCTGTGAGCTTTCACTGGCCATTCTCCTCTAATTTGTCTCATCAACAAGGTGTTTTTGGCCACAGAAATGCCACTCACTGGACGTTTATTTTAATCATACCATTCTCTGTAAACTCTAAGTCTAGATGTAGAGCAGTGGCTGTTTCTGAGATGCTGGAGATACAGCAGCAACAATCACACCATGCTAGCTTGGATCAGGCGTCCTAGCCGTTGTAATGCTCAGTCAAATAGTAAGTGACCTTTTCACCCTGTCTGCATTCTCTATGTATTCAACTGCAGCCATACTTCTCACTGCTTGGAGGGGCAGGCTGTTTGCAATAGCAAGTTGGTTTATTAAATAAACTGGCCACTGAGAATATATGAATAAGTGTTTACTGACTCTATAATCCTTACAATGAATCGCCGTCATTGAAATGATGTATAGTACCACTGCAGCCCAGGTCTCTACATTACTACACAATTGGTTAGCAAAAAAGTAAATAAAAATCACCCTGCATTTGTGCAATTGATTATTAAACCAGTAATGAACTGTAATTAATCAATATATACAGCATACTGGGGGTCCTCACAGTACGACACAGTTCTGTTCCTGCAACAGTGACGTAACCTGAATATTGGTGTAAATCGAAACACACCCTTTTTCTGATCTCTTTACAATATCTAATTTCACTTCCATTGTGATGGCTTTCCTCTTCACAAACGGAACACTTGCGCATTTAACAATCCAAAATGGCGTAGGTAAATGCACTGGGGGACTCCCTCACTCATTGGCCACTACATATTCTTCCGCCGCATGCAACCCACATAGTCCATAAGTATGACGCTAACGGCATAAGCCAAAACACTCACGCCTCATTTTTTTTAAGTTTTTATGGGAGTGAAACATCGTATGTCAAGACATCGTAACCCAAGGACCCCCAGTATATCCTAAATCTTATATCTTAATCCTAATCAAACATTTACTGAACAGAATTTGAGGAAGTTCAGGAAATCAGTGTGATATTCCCAGAGTCTGTCTCTCACAGGGATTGTTGTGAAGTCTGTAGGACATACCTCCATAATAACTGTATGGCCCAGAGCCCATGAGCTCTGCATCCTCCAGCCGGGAGCCCAGTGGACGCATCCTGCGTGGGCTTCGGAAGAAGGCATGCCTCCGGGCCCCGAGCGCGCTCAGCTGCTTCATCCGCCGCTCTTTAGATCTGCGGTTCTGAAACCATACCTGAAAGGTGAGAATATGGTCAATTTGACAGGCTAGCCAGCCCAAGCAGTCGGCATAACAGCAGTCATGTAAGGATAAAGCAGAAGGTGAAGCATAGAGCAGACATCTGATTAAAAATACCCACACAGCTATAGTTTAAATTTAGCCCCACTCTGTTTGATTTTCACAATACACTTTTTGTTGTTCAGCTTTAACACCAGTCTTTTAATAAAGCTGTTTGACATTTGGGTCAAGCCACTAAGCAGAATAAATGAATTCTATCCATTATCATTATGATGAAAATGACTTCAGAAACAGTCAGGAATAGCATCAAGAGACAAGAATACAGACCTCCACAGTTAAACAATTAAAAACTCCAACCTAGAAATAGCTTTCATTGTTAAAATAAGGTTATTTTACATTTCACTTTTCACGTGCATGATGCCACTTTCCTGGCTGTAATGACTAAAAATCTATAAAGCTCTAGATCTTGTAGAACAAAGAAAAAAGATAACATTTCATTGCTTAACTTCTATTTTTCTCAAAGAAACTTCAATTTCACTCTCCCCAGGGCTGGGAGAATGTTATTTTGTTAAATAAATTCCTGTGTTTCACAGATGAGAACAGCACAGGAGCCCTACTTAGTTGGGCATTTATGGACTAAGTAACTCAGTGACAATTGTTGTTAAATGGAATCACAATCTACTTCTACATGTCACATGCACACATATAGGACACCCCTATAAAGCAAAAACAGTCATTAGAATAACGCAGAACTACATATATTGACAATGAACTTCTGCTTGTTGTGATTTTTCCCTATACATATACATATACCGTATAATGCTTTTTGAAAGTAACTATGGAATTATTACAAATTGCATTCAATTAACCATGTTTATCACTCTTTCAGCAGTACTGGCAAAGGTATTTTTGTCTAATATTGACAGTCATTGACATCTCAGTCATAAACATATTTTTATATTTAAGTGCAGTATAATTAGTCTTATGGTGTTCAGTTTTTCCAGTGACTGGCACATAATATTATGCCATGTTACACCATGGTGCTTCTAAAAATACTGTTTTGTATGGACAGGGCGACCTCCCCTGGCACAGGTCACCAGACAACTCTGCATAGTACATTGCACAGAACAATCCCAGAACTGGGTGGAGCAATGAGATGGAAGTGAAAAATCTACACTCAGAATAGACTGCTGAATAAATGAGTGATATTGAAATAGGAAACACTTTTAATTGACAGTGACCATAATTTATTTCTACCCCAACCATCGGATTATTGCTGTCTAGGTTGTTTGAACTATCTAATCAATCCATCATCAGCCAGGGGCTTAGTCTGAAGCTAGCTAAGCTGAGCTTCAGGTAGCATAAGGTTCAAACGTTTTCCTCTCACTAAAATACATCCGATACTATTTTTTAAGTGCGGCACATCGGATGCGGTGTATTGCATTAGCTGTTCTGGAAATATTACCTGACATTCCACGGTATGTCTACGTGTGCGAGTCACATTGATTTTTTATTTTATTTTTTTACATTTCCATACAAATCGTTCAAAAATATTTGAATCTAACTCTTTCAGGGTGAGCAGGAATGCAATAACCCTAATTATGTTCGGCATATATTTACAAGACGATGGTTAATGCAGTGAAAGTATATGTAACACACAGACTGAGGTAAGGATGTTCTGGCCAAAAGACCAATAAAAATATTATTACCTTTAATACAGCAAACTTCAGCATTTAATAACACTTATGGTACTTGTAAACATTCGGCCAGCCTACTGAGAAGAAAACATTAACCCGATTACAAGACCATAAAGTCAACGAAATATCTTGAAATTAAGAAAATAAAATAATGATTAATGCACTTTTGTAGACATCCCTCTTCAACAGTTGCAATAAAACTGTGTTAGTGAAATATAGTGTTAACATCGCATTTGCGGGAAATAAGGTTTTAGAATAATAGATTCATTACTTCAAAGTAAATTATGCACATATGTGCGTACTACTGAATGATTAATGCTTGAAATAAAATATCCCAGCAAACACCTTATCGCAACAAAAGTGATCAACTGAAAACATGTCCGCGCATTTAAGTCAGTGTAAGTTACTTTCTCCATATAGGCCTAACATGGCATTTGCAAAAATATTTTTTACGCCACGATTCACATCGGGGAACATTTGTCTATATGTTTTACTGGCTTAGCGCAAAACAAGCACACCAAACATTTTTCGTTACGTGTGGTATCTCATTGCAGCACATCTACTGTTCATGGCAAAACAAATTAAGCTGAAGGTTTTAAAGTCCCTTTAAAACATGCAAGTCCAAGGCCAGCTACAGAAAATATTGTACTTGACAAGATGCAATTAAAATGAAGCCTTCACGTAACAGGTAAGTAAGAAAACGGCGTTCTCATACCAAGGGCGCAAAATTAAATTGTGCTTCCTTTTACAAAAAGTTCCTTCTGAAAATATGCCCAGTGTTTCATAAATATAGTAGTTATTTTTCTTTTTAATGTTTTAATTAACAAGACATAAAGAGTAGGCATACGCCACAGTAATACCAAGTTATAAATAAAAACGCATTTTTGAATTTACCATTTGCAATAAAATTAGGCTTACTTTAACACAATGTAAATGACCTATGCGATTTTTAAAGCTACCGGTCAGATACTTTGTGTTAGAGTCAGCATAACAAAAAGGAGTCATAACTACGTGGAAATAAAACATAGATAGATAGATAGATAGATAGATAGATAGATATTTCAGTTAAACCTTTCATGGATAAAATGCACATGTTGTACGGTTTTCATTAATGCTCAAAATATCGATATCGTACCTGGATTACTCGCATATTTAAACCAGTCTCCTGAGCTAGCTGCTCCCGGATGTGCCTGGTTGGTTTAGGCGTAGCAGCGAAGGCAGCCTTAAGGGTCTCCAGCTGTTTGGCTTTAATGGTGGTCCGAGGCCCTCTCCTCTTGGTACCAGAGTTTTGCTCTTCGTTCTCGTTGTTATTCGTTTCCTTATCCGAGGAAGTCGAATTGTCAGTTTCTTTCGTGTCATCATGGATTGGGTCTTGGAGGTCCGGCGATAAGCTTCTGTCGGTGCACGATGAAACTGTGAATTGATAAAGAATACGTCACCAAGTACCAAAATGTCTAATTTTAAGTGCATGGAAATTAATAGGCGCACATAAAAGAACATATATAATTATTAGTATTTGCCTAACCACCTAGGCCGATAGAATAGATTAAACAGCTATATAAGATAGACCGCCACGTATTTGAACATTCTTCTCCCAACTGTAGTGGAATTTCTCTCGGGTTCGTTACATTTTATATTCGGATTTATAATGCGCTTCCCGGTGTAGTTCAGACTTTTTGTTGTTTTGTGATTCTGTATATGTATACGCAAACATTAATTAGGCCTAACCTAAACTATATATCTATCTATTAAATTTAACTGAATTAATTACCAGTGCCGAGTAGCATTTCAGGAAACAGACCCTGGCCTGGTTTCTCGAAACCTTCTTAACGCTACGTGGTTTGTAAGTTCTACTTTCAGTCGTCTCTTAATGCTCCAACGTGTTTCACGAAACGTTCTTAGGTAAGTACATCAGAGCCTCTTTTTGCTGTCTCTTATCGCTGTTGCCGGCTCATACATTTAAAACAACACTAATCGTTAAGGGGAAAGTTTAACAACCAAACATCACATAACTAAAAAAAAATAATTCTATATGATAGGTCTATATGATAAACTGATTTGGTCTCATATATGACTACAATCATCGTTAGGTTTCGTCCTTGCGCTCTGAATGCGCAGCGAATGGGCCTCAGTAACGCGCGGATTCGAAATGAAAGATAAGGGACGCCCTGTTTATTATGTATTTATTAATTGGGAAGGAAGTGGGGTTCTCTCGATATTGGGATGGACGCGTTTCCCCAATTTCCTGGAATGCACACACCTCTGTAAGTGTGCCAGTCACAATATATCAAAACTTTGGTTCATGAGGTTGATAAGAGTTGACACTGCAGGCTCATTTACATGTAAGTAATATATTTTCCCCAAAAATGCAGCCAGGAATAGTCCTTAGTAAATACTGAAGCGCACAGGATATGTTAAGACAGTAACGCAACTTTTCTTTCGACTGTTGTGCCCTTGCTCCTCCCGATATCAGTGACATGCACACGGGTATTTTATACAACAAATAAAAATAAAACGGTGATTCTACAATCTGGGGAGGCGGGTTCGTGCACCCTGTCGTCGAAAATCATATACGATTAGATGGTTCAAGTTGTTAATTTTGCATTTAATTTTTAGGTTCTCCCCACTTCTGAGGAATGCCATATTTTGAAGCATTCCTGTAGTATTATATTCATAAAGAACATCACTTTCTGTCAAGCGGCGGTCAAGCAATTGTTGCGTAGAGGGTATAATCAATTCTCGAGCCATCGATGTGAACCAATCAGGTGTTTCGTCTCCTATTAAGGTCGCACTTAAGCTTTCCCTTTAGCAACCTCGTAAGAGACTGTGTAAGAAACATACTTAGAATAACAAATACCTTTCGTAATATGTATCTTTTGAGTCTTCATAAGACCGTTATCGAGAAACCAGGCCTAGAGTTTTAATTACTATACGTATAAGTAATACACGTGGGCTGGCGCAAAAAAAGTTAAAACACTTTATGAATACTGCTCTGATGGCACATACTTAATCACTATTCTAAATATGCTAGTATATTTGAAACACAGAAAAAACAGCCAATTGCAATATTACGCACATTAGGTTTTCACTGTTCAGCAGATTCAGATTCAAAATACTTTATTGATACCTGAGGAAATTATGTGATCACAGTTGCTCCCGGACAATAAGAAAATGATCAACAAGCTGAAATACCAATAACCAATAACATGATTATACTTTTGGTGTTTCTATTTATACAACAACAACAATAATAATAATAATAATAATAATAATAATAATAATAATAATAATGCTTAGCATAGAATATCTAGCCCTATGTCAGTATACCATATATCCAAGTAAACAGGTTCACAAAGGCATTTGAAAATGTAGGCCTAATTATTTATTAATTTTAATTGTTGCAAGCCTGCATCTTTTCACTCGACTGCATTTTTGATTGATTAAGAATCTTTTGAACGATTCATTGTAATAATATGTTTATTTAACATTTTTACAAGGCATATGTCTATACGTTTGTTTTGGATATTGAGTTTAGCAAAGTGAGATGACAGATATATTTTACATAAGTTTTTTATTAAACCAATGATAAATTACAGCAAATATGAATATGGGTTGAATGCAAATGCATGTTGCCTTCATGTAACACATATTTTATTTTTAAATTCATTGGATTAATTCTGATGTATTTTAATGACATTATGTAAATAATGATTTTAAAAATTAAAAACAAAATCTGTTTTCTATTATCTGCATGTAAACCTGACACAAAGTCTTCACCAGATATAAGCCAAATAATGTCGCGTGGTGGGTCGTTGTCACATGACTGTTCATTTTGTTTGGCTGTTAAAATCTAAACCGATTAACAACATGAAACTGAATTTTCTAAGTAGTACCAATATACCGATCGTAAGCATTTAAAATTATTGAAATATTTTTAAGGTTTTAAGTATTGCCTGATAACCTCATTCAGATTCTTGTTTCGATGTTTCTTTTATGAGATGCTATTCTGAATAATCCCGCACGAAATTTTGAAGAAAGCTCGTAAATTTAGAATTGAAAACAAGTATATACGTTTTGAGAATGACGTACAGCCTTTTGAGGTCAAATCTTATCTCTGTAATGTCAATAAGGTACGTAGCTCTTTACGATATAGTGTGATCTCAGAAACTTTCACTATCATTTCCGGGTTGTATCTGAGATTAAATAATATTAACTATTATTATTGTTGTTGCAGTTTTTATAGAACGATAAGAACGGTAAAAGAAGATAGAAAATAGTTATCGACATATAATTGGAAGACGTTAAGTAGGAGTATAGAGAGTTGTAGTTGCTCCTGGTCCCGTGTCAACACTGGTCACGTGATAACACTTGTGCTACTTTAGATTGCTAGCCAAATAGAACCGAGAATTTAACCCAAAATGTGCGGTTACGTATGAGACTGGACCTGATACACTGATCAATTAAAATAGATGGATTCGAAAGTATAAACACAATACTGCTCTTGCACGGAGTTAAACTGATCTACAAGAACACAACTGTATCATGCATATTACTGTAGAATGTTAAAATCTGCATGTTTTAGCTCTTTCCACATAGCGGAAGTGATCTGCATAGTGCACATTTAAACTTCGATTAAAATGTCTAAGGCCTGGGCTCTACACTTCTGATTGTTACACCTAGAAAGCAAGGGTAAGAAGAGCATAAAAACCCTGTCCATGGTGCTGATTGTTCGGATAAGATTATGCATAAAATGTCAAATATCATAGAACAGCACTTAAAATCAGTACAGAATAACAACAGAATAAACAGAACTTTTAGTTCCGTGTGATTTGAAAAATCAAAAACAAATGGCTAATTGTCGTTACAATGCACGTGTTGGACGGTTTTCATTAATGCTCGAAATATAGTACTGGCACAAAATATCGACTGCATGTTTGACATTTTTTTACCATATTTTCCATATTTTTGGAATTATATGCCAACTTTTTCATTCCTGAAAACTGCAGATCATCAGCGGTACATGCTTGAGTATCCGCACATTAAGCGAGACTTTAAGTAAAGGAGTGATATATATTTTTACTGGTTGACCGTAGTCTTTATATGACATTGCCAATATCTTCGCTGAAGAGAATTTAAAATATATATATATTTGTGGTTATTAAAATATTTAGGTCTACATAAGTGTACATTTTCACGTACAGTGTAAAGGCCGGTCACCTTTACAAAGCATAATTGAATGTACTAGGCCTATTGTCAAGTTTTTTAATAAGAAGATTTTTTAATCTAACATTTCTTGTTTATTCATTATTATGTATTTATAGGAATATATTTTGATGCGTAATGGGACTAGTTACGTTGGACATGTTACCCAGCACCACTGTGTGCGTGACAATGTATGTATATTTTCACGGCAGTCATTTAGTCATGCATTAAAAAGATATGCAAGTAATTTGGAATATCTTTACCTGAATTTAAACTGACTTCTTTAATGGCGCTAGTATTCAAGTAATCTTCTTTACATACAAACTTGTTTTCGTCTATTATGTACAGTTCTTCTCCAGTGGATAACTGCTTGTTGCAAACCATGCAGGTAAAGCAGTTCAAATGAAACACTTTGTTCCGTGCTTTTCGAACCAGGTCACTAGGTGAGATACCTTGGAGGCAACCTGCGCATTTCGTGCCAAATCTCCTGAAATTAAAAAGGAGGGAAAAAGGTCAGAATATGAAAATAGAAATAAAATAACAAAACAGACAACCAGACGCCCCCCTAATTTAAAATAGGCCTATCGCAATTTTAGTTATTAAAGAAAAATAATAAATGAAAACAATTACTAGGCCCGTTAATTTAAAATGGGGGCTGCAATTCTACTTTGGGTGAAAATGGCTGATATTAACAGCTCTCCGGTAGATTATACCTCTTATATTCAGACTGCAATTGCGATGGAAAAGCTGTGGAGAGTCCCCGCATTTACATTTAAATAGCCAGAATCTAAGAAAAACAACTGTTTCGCCCGTGCAGCAGTAATATATATATTGTTCAGCACCCAGATATTTCTCTATATAAAAATTATTACCTGATTTTATCTTTTAATAAAAAATAATATTAATTATTGTTACACCAATGAAAAATGTTACATGTATTAGGGTTTATTAGTATAAAGCAGGGGTCATCATCTTCGATCAAACCTACATAGTTTTTTTTTTTTGTCAAAAGCTTTTGCCACGGACACAGACAAGTCTTGCAAAGGGCACGTCTGTCCGTGTACGGGGAGGTTGACTATTCCCGTTTTAAAGTTAGAATTTGTGTGGTAACGGCGTAGTACCATTTAAAAATGCGACATTTTATTTAATATAGACCTAGTTCTTATGAAAAACTATGGCATTTTTTACAGCGTACAATTAACGACCTCAGGCTAATGTTATGGACTAGAACCAGAAGAGGAGGAGAATGAAAATAACATTTGCTTTTCATTTATTAATTATGTACTAAACATACCCCAGATTTAATAAATTTGAATTTCACGATCAGTGTCGATAAATAAAGCGACCTTGTGAGAGCACATTTTTGGGTTTCTGCCTGAGCTCCCTTTAATCATCTGATGGTTGTCTATCAAGATTTCCCTGCCAAACAGATTATTACCATCTTGACAGAATCCTACAAATTAACACGACAACACAAACGTGTGCAATTCACAGAAAACGTATTAGTGACAATCAACATATAAAATCGGGGAGAGTGCAGGATTAGAAAAACTGCAAACGTTTTATTATGCAAAACCATTAAACTAAAATAAGATGATATTGTGTAATTCGCATTTACCGCTTTATAAAATACAAAGAACATGAATAAAGATATCCCGATTTACATGCAGCTTTTAAAAGAACTATTAAAAGAGTAAGTACTATTACTTCCGTAGTCTTATTATTTATTTGCAGTTGTTTCTAAAACAAAATTAAACGCTACTAAAATATATAAATATTTGCTTCAATCATATAGATGTAGAATTAAACGTGACGTCAAACACATAGCATGCCGATAAGATTCTCCTTTGAAAAAAATAACTTTCATTAAATAATATATATTTAATTAAATATATAACTGTGATATAGTTGCGTGTACAGTATAAGAATATCTGGCAAGTTTTTGCAAATAATTAAATGAGATAAATTCATTCAGCCGTTGCTTCATCCCAAATCCAAACACTGTATCACAATGCAAATCTAGTTGCGAATTCCTATTTGCAATAGGACAGATCTTCTTTTCAAAAGCACCTGGAGATGGCCATTGGAGAAAGAGATAGGGTCTACTTACACAACAAATAGACACATCGTGGACATTATTGTTTCCAGATAACAGGCATTGTATCTATTCCCTACCGCGTTTATTGAGATTCCGAAATTGATGGTCCTCTAACATGATGGTCAAGGCCGACAATCCCATCACAAAGGCTTTAACACTCCACGTCATTAAACAATTTGGACAAATTTAACATTACAATTGCAATTATAATACAAAGATAATGATCTTGTTACATTAAATAACTACAGATTGCATTATCGACTAGAAATATATAAAAAATATAGGCCTATATTTATTTTAAAACCCTAAAATGTGTCCGAAACTAGTAACAATATGTTACATTTTACACGATCTGACACATTTTGTGGTATCCAATATTTATCAATTTATTAAATTAAAATTAAATTTGCCGTGATCTCACATCTAACTGCCATGTATTTATACTAGTAAAAACAAAATTATTACTGCAATCGCATATCATTGTAAATCACATTTCCTCAAAAATAAAAACAACGTTGTCAACGTGCAAAGTGTATAACTCTGTTTTTATTGCTCAGCATCAGTGTAAATAGCCCAAAGCTCAAACAATACAAATATTAAATGCTGAAAAGTCAAAGTCAGATTTTTTCAAGGGTGAGTATAGTACGCAATTATTGGTCTACTGTTGAAAAAAATCAAATGTCTACATTCTGCAACAGTTTGTAGCTTTACCTAACCTAATAAAAAATAGTCAAAACACACAGTGAAAACTTGTTATATTTATTAAATTAGAAAAACAAAGTGTGAGTGTCTTAGCAAAAGTTGAACACAAAGAATCTATATTTCACTAGGCTATATATTTCCACACAAAACCAAAAACGCCTTACCTGAAAAAGTCATTTTTGCAATACAGCTTGCCATCCCTTGAAAAGCATTTTTCAGTCAAATTGCACTTGCATTCACAACACTGCACGCACTTGACATGCCAAGCACGGTCCAGCACGTTCAGAAGAAAGCGGTCTAAAATGGGCCGCTCACAACCCGCGCAGTGCACCATTATACTGCTACCCTGGAGTGGGACCAGTGCCGACCTTCCGGAAGGGGCACTGCTGTCCGGACCGGGGCCACACGACTCTGCGTGGAACAACGTCTTGACTCTTGAGGAAGACCACAGCAGAACAAATCTTTCTCCCCCTCACTGCGTATCCTGTGCCAGCATCTAGCTGATGACCGCCTTTGCCGATTAGAACTCAAATTGATTACCCGAGTTTTCTCACTCCTGTCTCCTTTTAGCCATTATCCAGGGAAACACCAATTGTGTTCTTCCCGCTCTGAAGGTGAATCTCAGGAAAGTTATTTCATGCTGACACAGAGGTATAATTTGGAAAAAAAAAATCATTCCTTTTTCTTCTTGTCCTTGTCTCTGGTTTCACCTCACCTCGACACTATTCTCATCGGTGTGTACTAGATTTTGGGTAATTCGCGCATCCTTATTCAGATTTGGTTACGTACTGGGTCACGTTTGGGTACAGATGACCAATCAGAACAGAGTTGCTATGGCAACCTTTTAATTTATATCACGTCTAAAACGACTTGAAGTCTGCACGAGATCTGGTGACAAACAATTCCTTAATTTATAAAGAGTAACGATTTTTTGAAAGAGATCAGCTGTTTTAAAACGATAGCAAAATATATTTATATAGCCACAAATGTTATCGAGATTTTACCGAAAACCCGAAATTCGAACAAAGCGCCTAGATTTTTTTATTCCAAATAATGTGTAATTCATAGGCTACAAATAGATTTCGCTGTTATGAGTTTGAAGGGAAACTTCTGTAACCTCTGTTGTCCTGGGTTAGTGTGAGTCAACGGTCTTTCTCGTAGATGTGGAGTATCTTGCTCGTTGCATAATCGATATAAAGCGAAAAGCAATCTACTCTCCAATCCCCCATCGAGTAACACTGGCTTTGTTATACAGACGAGTTAGTTGCATACCAATCTGATAGACACTGTCTCTACTTCTTTAAAAACAATACAATCGGGTGTTTTGTAAGTATTAGTTGCTATAAACGGGTCGACTGACGCCTCGAGAAACAGTAGCCTGTTTTGATTAATGTTTACAATTATGTGACTTTATACATTATGGGTTGTATTGTCAAATTGGATAGTATATTTTAACTTAAATTAAACGAGCCCTTTATATACTACATTGGCCTAATAATAATAATAATAATAATAATAATAATAATAATAATAATAATAATAATAATAATAAGTTCGCCGGATATTCCAGGTTTATCCTATTTATTTAAAATTTTGTTATTCGTTAGTATTACTATAGGCCTACCGACTACTTTATGTTCGAAGATTACTCCGGTAAGGTATATCAAAAAGCAAGCAGTGTTTGAAAAGACGTTTATAGCGATTTGTAGCCTATGAAGAATTCTGATGTTGGGCTTAACTAGACTGATAATAAAACTAGCGTAGTTGCGGGAGCGCGTCACAAATGCTTTTGTTATACGATGTTTACCGGGAAATGGAAAGGCTTAAGAAGGTAGGACTCCCTCTTTCAAGGGGAGGGTTTGACATGTGGTTCAACAAAGTAGCCGCTAATGGATGGGAATTGTAATGTTTAGTTAATCGTTTCATTAGCTGCGTTAATTAGAACCATACGCAGACCTGAGCCGGTTGGTAGTAATGTCAGTGACCGCGCAGTGTCAAGGCCGATCAAATAGCAAGAGCAAACTGAGAAACTGCAGTAAAGATGGGGATAGAGAACCGTTAACCTCGACATTTGTTTAGCTGATTATTATCTATCCACATTTTACACATTTTCGTTGCATGGAATAGGCTTATAATTTTTGCAAATAACAAAATGAGTGAATATCTAACATGAGTATATGAAATATACTGTGTATAATGTAACGTACTAGATGAATTTTCTCGAAACGTTATGTAAAGCAAGATTCAGGTTTGGATGTGTACCTTGAACGGAAACCTGCGACGACCTGAAATGCCCCATGGTGCGTCTGCACCCAGGAAGAGTCCCAAATTAATTCTACTTCGGGATACAATGCTGGGAACTTTTGAGACGGACAAAAAACATAGGGCCTAAAGAGTTTAGTCATTATTATTATGTATGACAAACATTGAAATTCCATTTTTTTGCAATAGAGCAACCGGTAATGTGAATATGCATTTATGCATTTATTTCAATGGTGTGTTTGTTTTTGTTTAATAGAATATTAAATCTAACATTTTTTATTCCATTAGTTATTTTGTGACTTTCGGTTGTTCATCCAAAACAGCGTGAATAGATGGACGGTGCTGTAGTGCAGGGTCATATGAAATGATTACATTTTGGAGTCTCCAAGATTGTGGTTTAACAAAATTATTCTTCTCTTCTCCTAAAATTACATTGTTTAAGAGGAGAAAACTCGAAATATTGTGACACCACAAAGAGCTAAACAGGTTTTGGGGCGGGGGAGGAGGGTTATTTACAGTTTTTTTTCCAAACACTGGAATAAAATTCGGCTCGCAACACTGACCGACCGCAGGTCTGGACAATCCCTTCTTAGTCCTTGCCTTTACAGAAAACGTCTCTGAAATTTTCCTTCTTATATTTTTATGAGTCAAATTTGACGCTTGGTATGCATTATTGGCATGATTATTACTCTCTCCCTTTAATCGAAGCGGAAGAGCACATCTCGTTTGCTATCAGCGCAGTAGACGATGTAGCCTACTGCAGGCTTTGACTAATACAATCTTTTTCACACTTCTTTCTCACTCGTTACTTACGAGCTGGATAAAAAGACTGAAAGCTATTAAAACCAGAATCTGTGATTTATTTATAAGTAGGCCTATAATACACTACACGAAAGATAGCTCCGCTCAAGAAGAACAGGGTTGATACGAATGCAACTTCTTGATACCTTCTATTTATTTCCAAACCATTCTACCACTTTTTTGATTGCATGTATTTATTTTACGTTTATTGTTGCGTGAAGTACACAAGCTATTTAAATTATATTTTATTAAAATAAAATGCTATTAAAATACTACATATCTGAAATATCACATAATATCATAATTCACGTTGTTAAAAGAGAATAACATAACTTCTTCAATTAATTGATATACATGACAATTAGGCCTACATGTATAGCCTATTTGAATACTTGAATTCAGTTTGTTGTCCATTCCGACGATTGAAAAACATGAAACCAAATTTGTTTTCATGGCCTGTGTGACTTTAAGGTTATTTCCATTATTTCTGACTTTTTTTGTCTTTAATGATGTCATCCTTCCATTTTTATTCTGTTAGTTTGCTCATCTAATGCCATACCTTCTAACATTAGATTACATTACTACAATTACGTTACAAGTTGAACGGCTATTAGACATATCTCCTCTACATATATGAAATCGGTATTCTAATATTGCACCGTCTTCTCTAGCAAAAGCAACATAAGTTCACAATGGGTATTGCATCATTTAACGGTCTTGGATTGTCATATGGGCCTAACAGTTATTGCGGACTCGCCTCTTTTCTAGTTAAGATTTTACTCCGGAGCTGCGACGGTGTTAAACGTGGGAAGATAATACGGATTTATTAAATCAATTAGTAAATCGTATGATTAATGACAGTGCATAGTATATCTGCGCACCAAACAGATTTTGCGACTAAATGTTAATTTTACTTGGATTACTGAAGAGCTCTCTAGATCCAATGAAAAGAAAGACATTTTAATGATATTTAAATTTATCAACTTCTTGTTACAGATATTACTATTTTTGATTGCATATAATATTATAGAGAAAAAATAATGTAGGCCCACACATTAAATTTGATATTGCAGTAATCTTTCATTTTATTTTCTTTATATTTAATATTCATATATATTAATATATTAAAAATTATAACGAAACAAATATGGATCCAGTACAACTAGTGCTTGGATCTCTAAATTACAGCAAGAACAATGGTATTCGAGGCCTAGTAGTTGTGTTTGGCTATATGAGGGTGGGAAAAGAGGCGGGGTTACGTTCATAATTAGGGTTGTTATTGTCCAATAAGAGCACAGTGCTGTTTTAATTCCTTATTCAATAAAAAAAAAAACGAATAGATATATAAACATTTATATAAACCCAGCAATTAAATTCAACTTTGAACTCTTTGAACTCTCTCATGCAGTCTTGGTGAGCAGATAATGAATGATAAATAATACTTTTTTAATGCACTTCATATTCAGTGAACACATTCACAAGAATCCTGTTACTATCTGAAAGGAGGAAGTACGAAGCAGCACATACCAACATGCAGTAAGGCGCGTGATAATTGTGCAAATTAATTCGAAGGGTTCTCTTTCAACTTTACAGATCAAAGAATCAATCATATACTATGCATCACTTTAAATTAGGAAAAAAAACCTACAAACGGATAAAATAGCAGAATTAATCATGCATTAAACTTAAAATAAAATAAATTGAAAAGTTGCAATACGTTTCGTATATCATATTTTAATATTTCCATTCACTTTATTTTGTTTTATCTAATTGACAGTTTACACACACACAAACAGTTCAAGATTCAGGTAAATCACCTTCTGTTGATACTGAGATCGTTAGCCTCATTTTTCTTTGTGGAGGTGTGAAAAAGTGAATCTGCATAATAAAGAAGCTACGAATTTGCTTTCACCAGGGGATGCCGTTGTGGTTGTTCAGAAGAAAAGGAAAGCCCGCGGCGCTGAGCGCTCGCCTTTGCAGACGCTGGCGGGCGCGTTTAGCCGTCAGCTCGCTCAGTCATTGGGACCCACCTGACATTATTTATCCCATGCTGTTGATGAGGACGTTTTACTTATGCCTATATCGCAAAGATTGCCGGAGGTGACGACGTCGTGAAGCAGATTCTCTGCCAGGGGAAGTTTACCACAGCATAGGCTTTCTGCTAAAAATATGGCATGAACACGTATAATAGGCCTATATAGTAAATATCCACGATTAATATAAATAAGTACAAAGATATTATTTTCACGCTGGTGCCTGTTCTTGTTTAAACCTTTCCTTACAATTTATGATAAGAATCACAGAGCTGACGCACGTACTAAGCTAACACTGCACATTAATTGGAAATCATAGGCTTAAGTCGTGCAATCATTTACGCACCATGCGCGCCTATTGCCCCAATACTGTTAAAAATGTCGCACTATAATTTACAATATTTTATAAACAACAATAATCGAAATAAAATATCAATTGCAAGATTATTACTACTACATACAGTTAGTTGTAGGCTAATAATTATACTTGATTATACTGAAGTATGTATTAATCTAATACATACTTTTAAACTCAAAAACCAAAAAAGTTGTTCATGTTAAATTGTTGCTGTGCTAGATACGCTTCGTTTCTTTCCATACTTTCCATACTATTAGCTTGGTACTCTGTGTATTTTACCTTCCCGTTCTTTTACCGTTTTACGAATTTTCATGAAAAGCAAGTAATTCATTTTTTGTTAATGATAAATCTAAATATAAATGCTAAATTGTATATTTCAGCACAAATTGTTTTAACAAAGGTGTCTATGATGTTGACAATGGCTTATTCACAACCTCTTGGAAACTGAACATATGGACCAGTTCGCCAGCCCATTAATTTGTAGTCTGCGCCTATTTGAATTTGTTCCGATGTTCGATTTTTCTATAAATGTATATTATGCAATATACAATTCTCCCTATTTCTAAATCTATCCATCGTACATAAGCCACATTTAATTATGCGAGACATACGCGATGTTAGAAAATATGTGCCTTGTCCAAGGTGCTGAAATTGGATGCTTTTTGTAGACTCCGTTGTCGATCTGCTGTAGCAGGAATGTAGTAATCAAACAGAACCCTCAAAGTGGCAGCTCTTTATCTGCTATTTATTGCAACCTAGGTGCTTGTGATTTTACCAGTAATTCTGAACCTTTCTATTCAACCACACAAACAGTTCTCAAGTAATTTTAGTTTAAATAATTATATCAAATATATTAATTGAATCAATATAGTTCTTTCAGAATTTTTAGGTCAAATCATTTTAATTTGAGGGAAATCATGAACATATTATATTTAATCAATATAATTCGAAATCTTAAAAAATATTTACACGTCAACTTAATAACAATGAGTATAACATAACTACTGATCGTAACCAAAACAAAAATGACATAATGACAAGAATCGAATGTGAGTGCAAACTCTAAATGAGTGATTGAATTAGTTTTCAAACTAGAATGAATGCTATAAATTATATAAAATGGTATATGGTTAGATAATAGGAGGATATTTATATAATTAAACTTTAAATCTCAGTTGTTTCTTTACATTTAATAATTGTCTAAATATGAGAAATTTCAAGATTACAAATGATAATGCTAATCTTACCACTTCTCACGTTTATTAGTCTATGAGTCAGAAATTTTAACATTCAGCTGAAGTATTTAAAACAAGAAGTACATGTAATTTATACAGAAGATGTATGAGTAAAATACATATAGTAAATTTTGTGTATTTTTGAACAATCATGTAGAATATTTAACATAGTTAAATAAGTTACAGTTAAAAGTGTTAGACAGAGAAAGAGGATAAAGAAACAAAGAAAAACAGTTCAGAGAAGAGAAAGAGACAGGAAGACAACAAAAGGCAATTACTGGCAAACACTGACCCAGAGTGAGGAGCAACATGAGTCATATAAATGCTTAAATGAGTGGAGCTGGTGGCAGGGCTTCTGAAAGCACATGCAGAGAAGATACCTCACTCAGTTTTAAACTTCTTAACTCTTTTCCCTTTTCCTTGTTATAACTGAACAGAGTGTTTCTCCAGATTTGTTTTGTCCATGAGCTTTTCCAAGAAATTCTCCCGTAATAAAGGCTTCTACTCTTGGCATTACTTACTAATTATTTAGTAGATCTCAAAGGCCTTCATGGAACAGAGATAAAATTTGGGACCAGTTGGTGTAATTATTAATCTTAATTGATTTCGGTAGCAAGTTGACTCAGGTGTCTCAACACTACTTAGCAAGTGATTCAGGAGTTTATTCTATGTCCTAGAGTCTAACCCAAGAACCAAGTAAGAAAGACAGCAAAAGGTACTACTTTTGGATCAATATATTTTTATTTTCAGTGCAGAGAGTTAGTTCTGTTCATGGACTTAGTAATTTAATATTATAGGTTCTGAAACACAACACTTTAACTCTAGGAAAGCAGCAGTAGATTGTTTTAACTTACATATTCAGGTCTACATGCAGGGAATGGAGTAGAACTGGTTTACAGACAGCTGTCCATGTAGGAGGCAGATGGAGGGGAGGGCATACAGGGTGACAGAAGGGCAGATGGAGCTACATTTGAACCAGGTCACATCAGGAGACAAAGTATGCAATTCCACAGCATAAAATTATGCCCAAGACCAGCAAGATTCCTCAAGATGGAGCACAAAATGCAAGTCATGCCTTTCCTTTCATTTTACTGGCCAATTCAATAAAGGCAAATTAATCAAAATCATATATTGTGCTCTTAGTATGAGTACATATTGCGGTCCTTGGCTGGCAGCTTCATGCAATTCTAAATTTGTGTTTTGTCATGAGTTTTTATAAGTAAGAAATCAAATTGGAATTAGTGTTGATGTTTAATACAAATGTAACCATATAGAAATGTCAATAGGCAGAATATATCTGAGATATATAGTGATGTACATGTACAGTTGACCTTGAAATTAGAAATTCATTATTTGTGAAGAGCAAAAAAGTGACATCAAATATAATTTCCTATGTGACATGTAATAAATATATGCAGATCAACATGTTGTGAAACTATACATGTAGCCTTCTAATTCATATTTTTTTATTGTATAAAAATAATAGATTATAATCTTTTTAATGATGTATGGTACAACATAACCAAATAGACTCTCCAACTTTCACATGGTGCACAGGCCATTCAACACCAGTATGCCCTCTGGGAAATAGGCTCGAGGCCATTTTCAGAGGCTTTGACACATACGTAAAATGATGAGGATGAAATTAGCATGGAAACGTTTCCTTGATGACCATCAGTGCCCAGCGGACTGCACTGTGCAGGGCTCTGCTGCTTGGCTCTGCCGCCAGCTCCTCTAGGCAGCGCTGAGCTGCAGGGCGGGTCTGCTCCCACAGGAGTGCTCCGCTTGATGGATGTCTGAGTGGGAAGGCCCCCCAGGGTCCCTGTCCATCACCTCCCATGCTCTAAATTAAAAGCCTGCTTATCGCCTCTGAGAGGAGGCCGCCAGCTCTCAGGTGGGAGGGAGGCGCTGGACGAAATTTCAAAGCAGGATGGAGACAGGATGGAGAACAGCATGTCAAGGGAGCCATTGGGGAGGGCATGCTGGACAGGGCCCACCGAGGACAGCCTGTCCACGTTGGACAGGAGGCCAGTCCATTGCAGGATGCACACACACACACACGCACATGTAGGGTAAACATATCCTTATGGGGACCGCTCATTCATTTCAATGGGAAAAATGCT
>JAODJU010000040.1:32512316-32524978 GCA_026776725.1 Gnathonemus echidnorhynchus
AATTAAAGGTATGATCACAGAAAGGTATGTTGTATATAGCTGTACATTAACGGTTTAATGTCACTAATATATTCACCGTGCAGCTCCTCAATTGGTTGAACTCAGTATTTGGGGCAGGATTTTATTTGTAGTCCTCATTTCATGACACTTAAATGCTGGCTCCATCAGCACTTAGGAATTGGGCTTAGACTTTGCTTAAAGTTACTTTTAGCAGCTTTATACAATGCTCTTAGGTCCTACTTTTTGTTAAGTTTTTTTTACTCTTAAGTCCAAGTGTACGACCATTCTTAGGAAGTTTTATGCATACCGGCCCTGGTATATGTAAGGGACAGTGCTGAGCCGAAGGGCCAAAGCCTCAAACTATAGGAACCATGGAAAGCCCCCCTTGTGATCTCTGCTCGTTGTGGCTCAGTACTTTATGAAGTACAAGGGGTAAGACACAGAAATTCGATGTATCGTGATCATTTCAAGGCCTGTGACAGTGAAATGGTCCCAATTTGGTCTAAATATAAAAGGAACCAGGCCTTACAAAATGGGGAGGATCCACTGGGGCCCCTTTTGACACCAGAAACCCCTTATGTGCCATGTGACAGCTATGACATATCCCCTGAATCTCCAGAACAAGAACTGCAGGGAAAAGTGAGTGAAGAGAACAAAGAACAAACAGCTTCTCAAGACGCGTCAAAGGGAAACCCCTCTCAAGACGACTGCATGTCGTCTGACATGGGGGAATATCAAGACATAATAATAAGATGACATGCAGTGGAACAGAAGTGCGGCAACCTGCAAGATACAGCAATTAGCAACAAGCATGTCTTTTGACCCATGTCTGGATTAGATGAAATAGCATGTCTATTAAACTTCAGTTTCTTTTATTGCTATGACAATAGTAATGCAATATTTCTTTGAGGTTTATTCTGCCATATTGTCAATTTCTCAGTTTTGGTGTAAGGGTCAGAAGATAGACACTGATGCAGATCAGCTTCAGGTCGAGGTAACTGGGGGGCAGAGCCAAAAACCGTGGTCGGTAATCCGGACGAGGGTCGTGCAATTGCCATCGGTTCCAGGGGGGTTGAGGCGAAAGTCATGATCAGTGTTCCAGGCAAGGGTCGGGCGATCAGCGTCGGTAATGAGAGGGATGGGCAGAAACACGGAATGTAGGAGGCAAAGCAGGAGTTGATAAACAGGGAAACGGACACAGGGAAAATTGCTCGAACTCATGGCACACCATGAAGATCTCGCGCAGATCAACAAACCAGGTCACCAGAAATAGAGTACTGATCAAGAGAGAACTTGAAACAGCTGGAATAGCTGTGTCTTAAACCAGAGCAACCGGCAAAACCAGAAAAATGGGGCGATAATGCTTGTCACCTCAGGGAATCCCTATCGATCGGAATCCCTGGGCGGATGGGATGACGATAAAGATTCCCCATAGTGATTCATGACAAGTTTGTTCTTAAAGTTATTGAAGGGACTCAATTGTAATACAGTATTGTAATAAGGACAGATTTGATTCACACCAGTTTCCCCCACTCCATTATGTTACACAAGCATTTCTTATTTGTTGTTAGTTCGTACCTTAAGTGAAATTAGTTTGTGTGTGTATTCAGCTGTTGGTAGCTTGCTTGCCTGCTTGATCTCCTTCTGTGCTTGAGCAAGAGCACCAAAACCTATGCCACCACACTGTGTTATACTCCATGTTACTGGTGTTCAGTCCATTGTATAAGGGAGTTTACCTCAGGAAAGCTGAACTTTGTTGTGGGTTTCATTCCCCCACATATCCTCACCATAAACATGACAACATATTGGTTATTACCTTGCACAGTATTAAGAGTTACATGGCCAAAACCCTTAATTGGACAAGTACCAGGTTTAACAGAATAAGACCAAGTTGGAATAAATTGACTACCACAAAATCCACAGGATTTGCGCACTTCGCTTCAGCCTCTGGCTCATTTGTGGTCATAGTGCAAATGAGAAATAAATTGAATATAAATATTTAGACATATGAAGGACATAAATTATAAAAATGTCATTTTAAGACATGGACATTAAAACATACACAAAGAAATACACACAACCTAATTGGTGGGGAAAGGTTGTGCAAATTGGCATGTAAGTGGATTTTGCATTAAATTAATAAGTGTGGTTTCTGAGTTAAACTATATGGACAAATGTATTGGGACACACCTCTTAATCATTGCATTCAGGTGTTTCTTTCAGCCCCATTGCCACAGATGTATAAAGTTACGTCAATAACTGCAGAGTTCCACATTTCTTCTGACATTAACTGGGTTCATGTGTTCAGCACAAAAACTACAATTCTATACAATTAAAAACTATACAATTTTATGCTTCCAACTTTGTGGGAACAGTTTGGAGGAGGCCTTTTTCTGTTCCAGCATGACTGTGCCCCAGTGCACAAAGCAAAGTCCATAAAGACAGACAAGACTGGGTGAGTTTGGTCTGGAATAACTTGACTGGCCCACACAGACCCCTGACCTCAACCTCATCAAACACCTTTGGGATGAACTAGAACAGAGATTGCAAGCCAGGCCTTCACGTCCAATATCAGTGATGACTGCACAAATGCTCTTCTGGATGAATGGCCAAAAATTCCCACAAAAACACTCTAAAGTCTTGTGAAAAGTCCTCCAAGAAGAGTGGCAGCTGTGATAGCTGCAAAGGGAGGACCAACTAGGTGATGCCACATAGTGATGCCTATGGATTTAGGATGAAATGTCATAAAATTTCCTGTAGGCGTAATGGCCAGGTCTCCCATTACTTTTGCCCACTGAGTGTATGTGTCATGACAAGCATGCATACAGTATTTGTGAAAAAACACATTTATGGGCTTTCACATTTCCAATTGATCCATCCAGTAATTCTAGAAATTGTAGAGGTTGGGGGTATGGGAGGAGTAAGGATTAGATGGGGTGAGGGGGGACAGCATCCTTTCTAGTTCATTAACGGTTTTACTATAAATTGCATTCAAGTCTTAATAATAGGATGGCAGATATTTAACAATATTACCTTATGTTGACCTTAGTTATCTAAACAAAAATAATCACTTTCATTATAATAGTTTCTGTTTTAAGGCACAATGATCCATCTCCCTATATGGGGCTGCTCAAAGCAAGCACTGGCCAAATGGCTGTTTGACCAGGACTGCAACAAGTGTTCATCTGTGTCTGCTAGTAAGCCAGGACCTTGTCCTCTCAAATCTGTTACTATGGGTGGCATGGGTACTTTCCGGGAATTTGCGCATGTGCACACATACACACACACGTACACACACGTATGCACACACATATGCACCCATACATACACATACATGCATATACACACATGCCCATACACAGATAGACACGTACACAGTCACGCACAGACACACGCACATAAACACACAGAAATACACACACAGACAATACAGAAACACATGAATATACACACAGAGACACATACAGACACACACATGCACATTGACAAGCAGTAACACACAAGCACACATAAAAGCACTTACACACTAGAACATATACACGTGGACAGAGATACAGACACACATGCATGCACACACACACACACACACACATGTATAGACACACAGTCACACAAAAACACGGACATAGGCACATTAGCATGCAGTCACACACACATACACACAGACACATGCATAAAAGCACATTCACCCATAGACACACACACATATTGACAGTCAGTCACACAAAGACACCCACACACAGGTTTGTAATTATATCATTGAGGGGACTCTCCATTCATTTCTATGGGGAAAACTCTAATCGCAACATGATGACCTTAACCCCTATCCAGTCCTAACCTTATCCATAAGTAACCATTTTTAGTTTTTTGACTGCATTCACAGATGACAGGTTTTTATTAGATTGTGGGGAATATATAATGTAAACATATAATATATAATAAACATAATCCACACACACATACACACATCCGCAGAGACAAATAGACACACACACAGTCATACAAACACAGACACATAGACACACACAAATAGAAACACACACCTCCCGGGGTTAATCGTTCTCTTTTTGACATGCAAAAGCAGAAAGTGAGCTGATTTCTCTGGGGGCTTTGGCGGGAACAGCGCAAGGATGAGGAGGGAAGGATGAAGGAATAAGGTGACTTCTCCTTTTGGACGAGCAGAGATCTTTGAAGTCCAACAAGAAGGGATAAAGAAAGGGACAAACAAGAGAAGCAGGGGAAGATTGTGTTAATGAGAGTGCCTGTAAAGATGAATTAAAGGGGAGAAGAAAGAAACACGAACAGTCTACCCTACTTCTGCTCCCCGCAAGTGCCTTTCGCGGCCCAATCTGGTTTCAATAGCTCAAATTCCTCGGCACTGGTAGTCATTTAATCAGCTTTTTCAGGCCGACGTTTGTGTGTGGGGGGTGCTCCTGGCAATAGAGACACATCAGAGGGCTTCAATGAAAAGGTCAGAGCCGTGCATAGCAGCACTGGGTCAGAAGTGCTGTGGGGATTACAAGGCATGTAAGCCCCACACTCCTTGTTTTCACTCCTCCTTTCTGTTTGTTGTTTTGTTCGCGAACAAGCGAGGGAAGAAAGGCACACTGGATTTAGGTAAAGCCCAGGAAAATCACATCTCATTCACACCTCTTGTTCGCTACATTCGCCCAAGACAATCCCCCAAGCCACCCCCCTCTTTTTTTTCTTGTTGGTGTGAAAGCACGTTAACTTGCCTTTGTGCAGACAAAAAGGGGGTTCTCCTGCAGCCTCCCATGGTCTGCTGTAGCGGGATTTGCCGTGCAAAGTGCTGCGATTTGTGTGCTAATCTTCATTAGCCTCTGTGGGAGAATGCTTTCTCACTGTTGATTACCATGGGATTTTCCTTTCCCGCAAAACACCCACTATTTTTTTTGTCCTGCAAACAATTGCTTATTATTGTTTTAGCTGGACAGGGTTCATGTATACACCTTGTTCATAGAAAGAACCAAAGTACCTTCCTTTTAAGGTTAAAATCTTTCCAGGTTCTGTTGGCCAAACATTTGTGAGAGGCAATGCTGGGCTTGTTAATGGCCCAGTACAGAGAGATTCTTATTCTTGTACAGTAGAGTGAACAACTATAAATGAAAATTTAAGTCAAATAAAACAAATTTCCTTTATAACGCGGAAAGAGTATGTAACAGTGCATGTCTCACATCATATTAACTGGTTGTGTGTTGATAGCATAATCAAATTCTATGCTGTCCTTTAATTTTAAATGTACTAGTTACCTGTTTCATCTCATGAAACAGAGCAATATTTAATGTCCCTTGTAGAAAGAATGCCTCAAATTTTCTCTGCTGTTATAACTGCTGGAGGAGGTTACTTTGGTTAATCAAGATATGACATTTTCTTGCAAATAAAGGATCTCTAATGGTGAAGATACTGTAAATTTATTTGTTAAAGAATATTGAGTATATTTTTAGTAAGTGTTGAGTGGCATGCAATTGTAGAAATCTGGTAGCATAAATACATGGAAGGAAACAAACACATTACAGGGTAAAAGATTTAAGCCAATTGGTCATTGTTGAATGTGCCCCCTCATTTAGTTGCATATAAATAGCATGCATCGTAACATAACTAATAAAGCAGAGAAAGCACTAATGTTTTGAATGGCAAAGAACTAGCTATTATTTCAGCTATAAGATCAAAAATAATTTGCTATTTAGCCTATTTAGCTACAGCTAAGCTTTGAGTCCTCTGGCTGAAAATGTTAAATATCTCATACAAAAACAGACTAACAAACGAAAACTGTGGTTTAATCTGTCATGGTTCACTTTATCACACTGAACTTCTGTATTTGTCACCTGTAGATTAAAATGCGATTAAGCGGTGAATTTATTTAATCGGGATTGCCTTAACTATAGTTTCAAAATGCACTTAGAAGCTGTTTAAAATACAGCCACTATAAATACTGCAGGGTTTCTAGCGATCAATGGCAATATTGTATATGGTCAACAAGATGCTTCAGAAAGGCAAATATTTTTACATTTAAAAACCATTCATAGTGCTGTCATTTTCTGCATTCCATTTTTTGGAAGTAACCTCAGTAAACCTGAGTCAATACACTTTTGATAGATACTGTTAATTTACCACAACATGGATAGATAGATTTTATTATTATTTTTTTTTATTTATTTAACCTTTATTTAACCAGGTTTGTCCCATTGAGATCACAGATTTCTTTTGCAAGGGAGACCTGGCTAAGGTAGCAGCAACACATTGTCAGTGCAGAGTCTTACATAATATTACAAAAAACATAATCAGATTATACATTTACATACAGACAACCTAGTCTCCAGAGTCTTTACAAGAGTAGATAGATAGATAGATAGATAGATAGATAGATAGATAGATAGATAGATAGATAGATAGATAGAGATACTTTATTTATCCAGAAAGAAATTTAGGAACAGAAATGTTACAGAGTGAGATCTATTTAATACTGATAATGGTAGCTCTAGTTCACCATTGTGTGCAACAATGCTGTATGACATTGCTCTGCATAAAATCTTTTTTTCTTCTGTGAAAAAACTTGAACATGCAACAAAGATTCTTGCACTTTAATTATTGCTGTTTAGTCATTTTAATTTTAAGATATAAAACCACTGGGTCTGATATATAACTTTGGTATTTGTCTAAATAGGTGCACTATGGGTCAGGCTCGTGGCTAAACATAACTTTTGGAGGGTGCCTGGCAACTGAATTCGTAAGTTTTCTACCTGGCTATGCACCTGATTTGTAACAAATACATTTGGGGAGGGGAGGGTTCAACCCTATTATTTTACTACATGCCAGCTGTAGGTAAAACAAATAAATAAGGTACACTCTTTGTGAATTTTTAATTTAAATATGAATCAGCAGGGCAACAAGCATGCATGAATACAGTAAATACCATGTTGTTTAATATTTGCATCATGTACATAGTGATATTTTATATTAATTTTAAATAGATTTTATTTTACCCAAAATATTTTTGTTTCCTGTCCTCATATATATTGATAATAATGTGCACCACAAAATTCAGCTGAAATAATTAAATAAAATGTATTTGTTTAATTTGAAGGCCTTTTTATTTACTTTTATAATAAAAGTTTGATTATTCTGTAGTCTTCTGACTTTAGCAGGTTGTCAATCTTTGTCACTAAATGCTTTTTATTTAACTTTAAAATCTCTGCATAAATGGTGAGGCTTACGCAGCTCGTACAATGCCCAGAGACCTTTATTTCTTGGCTTTCTTATTCCTCTGTCTTTTTCTAATCTGTCTGCAAACAAATTTCCCATGAAAAGGGTCCTTTTGTGAAGACCCTGCCTGCATTTTGTCTGCTGATAAAGGCGTTAGGGGAGAGGGAGTGGGGTGATGTGTGTGTGTGTGTGAGTGTGTGCAGGTCTGCTTCTGTGGGTGTGTGCAGCACGCTGTTCACGCTAACAGAGATGCTCTGAATCTTGCTATAGGGACTAGAGGCACCCTGTGAATGTGACTGTTTGGATCTACCCAGGATGTGGCAAAGGTTTCTGGTATATGTCTGTGTGTGTGGGGGGGGGGGGCAGACTGCTGTAGAGAACTGTTGAGATTTGCAATACAAGAGCACAGCAGGGGGCATAAGGGGGGCCTGGAGCAGGTCGGTGGGGGGGGGCTTTGTGACATAATTAGAGAACGGGACAAGGAAGAGTCGGCTCATCAAGGAGTCGCTCGCCTTCCTTTTCCTCCACTGGTAGATTAATTCAATATGCTGAGAGGCACGCAGGCGCATATGTCTGTCCCACTGCACATACACACAAACACACACAGGAACACAGACAGGAACCCAAACACACACACAATGGAATACACAAACATGCATGCAGAAGGAAAAACACACACCCACACATATATACACTACTAGTCAGACGTTTTTGCACACCACAGGTTTTTACTACTTTTCCATTCATTTCATAAACTGCAGATTTTTTATTCTGGTTAAGCACTGAAAAGTTGAGTGAACAACTATAAATGAAATTTTAAGTCAAATAAAGCAAGTTTCCTTTATAACATGGAAAGAGAATGTAACATTGCATTTCTTACATCCTATTAACTGGTTGTGTAGTGATGGCGTAGTCAAATTCTAGGCTGTCCTTTAAATGCACTAGATACCTGTTTCATCCTATGAAACAGAGCAGCTTTTAATGTCCCTTGTAGAAACAATACCTTACATTTTCTCTGCTGTTATAACTGCTGAAGGAGGTTACTTTGATGAATCAAAGATATGAGATTTTCCTGATAATAAAGGGTCTCAAGTGGTGAAGATACTGTATTTGTTAGCAAAGAATTTTGAGTATATTTTTAGTAAATGCTGAGTGACATGCAAATGTAGAAAATCTAGAAAAAAATTTTGACTGGTAGTGTATGTATATTCCACACACACAAAGGAACACACACACTTGGAAACAGACACACACATACACACACATATATATATATATATATATATATATATATATATATATATATATACGTATGCTCACACACACAGGAACACACATACACATGGGAAGTTTTGGGAACAGACACACACACACATACGTATACTACACACACACACACAGGTCTGAAATTATATCTTTCAGGGAACTGACTCTCCATTCATTTCTAAGGGAAAAACTCTAATCCCAACATTACGACCTTAACCCCTACCCAACCATAGCCTTAATCATAAGTAACAAAACAAAATATGACATTTTTGGTATTTTTAGTTTTTTTTTTATTGCATTCACAGATCATTGTAGGGACCTGAAAAATGGTCCCCACAATTTCAAAATAACAGGTTTTATCTCATTTGATCCCTGCATTGTAATATAAACCTATTCCACACACACAAAGGAACACAAACACACATGCACTGAAATACAGCCACGTGCACATACAGAAACAGACACACATATAGCATCATGCACATTTCAACATGTCATACAGTTTCATCACAGAAAACAATCATTTGTAAATCCTGTGCATATATTTGCATCATTTGTAAACCCTGTGCATATATTCACATCATGATGAATTATCGATGAATATTTTTTGCCTGATTTTGATTTTGTCCTGATGAGTTTTCCTGGTTTTATCAGAAAGCACATTCTGCTGACTTTTGATGTATTCCCAAACTGATCTTATCTCTGTTGTTTTTGCTGCAGTAGTCTGTTTTTTTTCTGCAGCAATAGCTTGCATTCGGTAGACATTGCTTGAAATGCAGAAAAATATAAATATTTTTGAATGGTGTGCAATTCTGCCAAGATCAATGGTTAGATGGACTGATAATTATTCTGGGGACAGTATTTGTACTTCAGCTTCCGTTCATTACAACTCCATCTAAATTACCGTGTTATTGCTGCTGTCTCTTTAATTACATGCAATTATAACATTTATCTCATTAAGAGCACATTTTGTTGTGAGGTGATTGCATCACTCTGATTCTTCTGAGTCTTTAAGAATGCAGGTAATGTAATTAAACATCACATCAATAAAAATTACTTCTGCCATTATTAGCAGTAATGCTGATGCTGTTTAACAGATCACCAAACCGAACACTTATGCACTATGGTGGTGTGGGCCTGATTCAAGCAAATAAACAGCAAACAGCTTCCCTTCCAATTTGCCTTGTGAACTAGTGTGAACGCATTATTAAATGTAAGTGAGATGGAGCACATGCTTTAAATACAGGGCGAATTAGCTATTTTTAAAAATCGTCTGAAACAGGAACTGAAGAGGTACAAATCCACTCTGTACTATTTTAATGTAAGTGGAGTCTTCTGAAATTCGTTTTGATTAAATCATGATTTTCATTACAGTTACAATACAAATATATGCCTTAGAAAATATATGTTTTTAAAAATTCCAGATGCTAGATTAAGACAATTGTAGAAAAAAAAAAAATTCAGAATAACAAATTACATCTAATCTAAATTGTTACATATAGAAATGTCTAGATTATTTATGAGAAAAGCAAGAAAGATTGAAAGTTATGTGACATTTCCTTGGTTGTGGATAGAGCTTCAAAAGTGTGATATTTTCCAGCAAGGTCATATATTTCTTCTTATCTGTCCCTGACAATGTCTGTGCAAGCAGAGCATCTGAAACGAGAGAGCGGAGTGGGTGAGAGAGAAAGAGAGAGAGAGAGAGACAGCAAGAGATGGAGTGAGACAGACAGAGACAGAGAATGGACGAGGTATTTAGACAATAAATCAAGTTCTAGTGTTGCCTATTTAGCATGCTCTCACCATCAGACTGTCACTGAAACCGTTAATTAATGAACTGATTCCACAATGAAGAGTTTTTGAATGCGCCCATTTAGGTAATTACCACAAGGGGCCGTTTGGGCAAGTCACTTACTGGAGCCACACAGGCTCTGTGACAGCTGCAATGGAAACAGAGTCTGACCCCATGCTGTACTTAAAATAGAAATGGGAAGAGCATGTGTCTGTGTGTGTATATATTCAGAAGTGAGCACAGTATGTACCTATGGGAGGCACTGCCTTTCAGGCTATATACATTGTTTACATGTAAGTGTGTGTATACAGTCAGGTGTGAGCACAGTATATAGCTATGGGAGGTGCTGCTTTTCAGCCCACATACATTATTTATGTGTGTGTGTGTGTGTGTGTATGATGTTTATATTACATTGTAAGGACCAAATATTCCCCACAATGTAATAAAAACCTGTTATTTGACCTTGTGGGGACCATTTTTCAGTCATCTGTGAATGCAATCAAAAAAACTAAAAATGCCAGAAGTCATACATTTGGTTTGGTTACTTATGGTTAATGTTAGGACTGGGTAGGTGTTAAGGTCATCCTGTTTTCCCCACATAAATGAATGGAGAGTATCCACAAAGATGTAATTACAAACCTGTATGATGTGTGTGTGTGTGTGTGTGTCCTGCTTATGTAAGATTTATGAGTATGCATGTGTATGTGTGTGTGTGTGTACATTCAAGAGTGAGTACAGTATGTACCTATGGGAAGCTTTGCCTTTCAGCCCACATGCTACTATTTAGACATCAAATAATTCTATTTAGACATGAAATCAATCCACTTTTCTATATTTGCTACCTGCCACCTATTAGCCTTTGTTGTACATAAGGTAAACAACAAAAAAGACAAATTGCTGTCTTAGCACATGTTAAAGTTATTATATAATGATCATCAGCAGAGGAAACACAGTTTTAATATTCCTCATAACAACACAAATATGAGACAGTTCATTTTATACATGATAAATACTAAAAAGCATAGAAGCCTTTAGCGTTTCCACTTCAGGATGTGATTCTCATGCTCATCAGTAATCAGAAATCGTATCTTCAAATATTATGCCCCACACGGATAATTGAATCGCTTTTATTTATATTCATTTTCGTACAGTGCAGTTTTCTTTTTTGTGTGAACTCAAAATGCCAGGAAGCTTGACATGTATTCTCAAGAAAAGGGCAGCCCTTTCAGCACCTTTGACAGGTAACTGGCAGTATTACATTGATCTGGCCACAAGAACAGCACCCCCAAAACAATACTGGCTTAAAAAAGTGAAAGAAAAGGGTGACAGAAGGCTGGTAAATCTTAAAATGGGCCATTTATTGCTAAACAATCCCCCCATTCCTCTGTTAATGGAAAATATAACTGAAGGTGCTCACTATGCATCAGCATCAATCATGTCCTTCTAGTGTCATTAAACCGTGGTGTAGTCATTCACAGTTATTTGCCAAAATGAACCTATTTTTCTCTGTACACAATACAGTATCATTACTACAGAGGTTGTTATTGTACCATTAAACAGATTACCTAACATGGATTATTTCAATTAAAAATCTTCAGCTGTATAAATGGCTGTGAAGTATAGGTCACCTCAGTCAAAAACTAAGAAAAATAGGAAGACTGCTGAGGATAAAATGGGTGAAAATGGAAAATGTGTGATTTTTGTATCTGCCACGATCAGGCAGGTGCAGTGAGAGTCCTGTCAGCAGCCTCAGTGTTATGCCTGCCATCCCTGGCCACATGTCCCACAGCTGATCTGCAGCGTCTTCCTATCAGTGCCTGTGTCTCTGTGTCCGATTGCCCGGTTGGCGGGGGGGGAGCTCATGTAAGCCGCCAGATCCTCCTGATAGTGCAAGAGCAGTGTTCCGCTCTGCAAGAATGCAAACATGCAGGCCGGGCGATATGCCATCCCCAAGCTGCCTGCTACCATCAGCACAACTAGGTCTGGGCCAAAATGGTCCATAAAATGTACACAGCTTCGAGAAGTGAAGCTGGTCTGCTTAATAATTAAATATGTTTGTGTGTGTGTGTGTGTGTTTGTGATATATGTGTGTGAGATATGCAGGTTGTGCCTGTCTGGAGATTATATGGAAGACCGTTTTAAACATGGCGGTTCTGGGATCTGTGTGTTGTTCATTCAATTTGTCTCTCTTCAAAAAACAGTGTATCAGTGTCAGGGGGTGACAACTTTGAGGCCTTTGATCCCAAGTAGGGGAGCTGGGGTCATGATCTGCAAGACCTCCAGCCCCCCCCCCCCATAAGCTCCATTCACCTGCTTCTATAGACCACTGCTGCACAAAGGGTCTTGACTCAGTGCCCCCCCCCCCCCCCCCCCCCCCCCC
>JAODJU010000040.1:32525078-32546735 GCA_026776725.1 Gnathonemus echidnorhynchus
GCGCCCCCCCCCCCCCCCCTCGCCCCCCGGGGTATAATAAAGATGTCCAGTGTGTCTTTTCTGAAGTGTCCCTCATCAGATTCACGATCCCTCGAGGGAAGGGGAAGCAGGCAGCAACATTAGCGGATCTCATGCATAGCTAAGGAGGAACTCAGCACGAGGTGGTGGTGCTGGGGGGTGGGGTGCGAGGAACAAGTAAGTGCCTAGAGAAATGATATTATCACACCCAAGCGAGATGTGCTCTGGGGCACTAAGGCCCGCTCATGCATCTGCATTTCGGCATGTGTAAGTGAGGGAGTGTGTGTTTGCGGGTGTGGCTGTGAGAGAATGAGCTATAAGCCACGTTTATTTCGAAATGCTAATTCAATATGCTCTGTCTATATTTTCCATTATCAGCTCTCCAAATGCTTGCGTTTTAAAACTGAATATTGACCAAAGGAACATGTTAACGTTCCAGAAATGAACTGATGATACTAATTCAGCCATTTAGATCCACACCTGAACTGTCAAGGAAGAGATGAAAAATGCCCATTTGCCAGTATTTCCATCATACTTTCCTTGTAGTTCAGTGGATACATTTTTGATTTGCTATACAAACAGTATTTTACACACATTAAACCGCAGGGGGTAAACATTGTTGCAGTAGCTGATTACAGTTTGATTGTGAAATCGAGTGTCTACAGAAGAGTTGCTGCCATTGAGGCCTTGAGGAATCCATTTTATTGTGTCAATATGCTTATGATCAGCAGCTGTTGCAGTTCACACCGACTCCAATCAAACAGACAGTATAAGGCATTATATTGTATACTTGGGCACCATTCACACTGATATTTTTATCTTGCCCCTTCATTCATATATCTGGTCATTCATTTGTCCAGCTTGCATCCCCCTGCTTTTTCCTCTACTCATGTCTTTCAGCAGGCTCTCTTCTCATCCTTAATCTTGCCATCCTCTTGTTTAGCTGCATAGTGCTTCCGTACAGTACTACCCACATCCCTCTCTCATTCATCTGGTTCACCTCCCATCTTCTCCATCCCCCTCCCGTCTCCATCCACCCCGGGCTACTAACGAAGGGCAGGCAGACGATTAATTACCGGAATTGGAGCTCTTAAATCACGTGGAAGGATGGGATGTTGTTCCATGGGAACGGGATCTAATTAAAGGACCCTGCCTCCCTCGACAAGGCTCGTCAGCAGTGCTGTCCCGCTTGAGTGCAATTTATGGGGCTATTTGAGGGGTGCAGATTGCCTGAACAGCACACTGTGCGTAACTTTTTCCAAACACGCACGCTGTCCACGCACACCAGCATCCTGGCCCCGAGTCTGAGCCTACAAAATAAACTCAGAATAAGTGTACAAAGCAGCATGCACCACACTGCTGCAAGTCAGAAGGAAAGAATCAAAACATGCAGGACCTTTCTGGTTTTATGATGACCACTAGAAACACAGCTAGGGAACTCTCTTTTCAGAAACCAACCCACAAGCCCAGTGAATGAACATCAGGCAAAGTACACACCGAGCCAAGCTGTTATTTTTCCTTACATTGTGACACATAGCCACGTTGAACATCCCCCACCACCCCAATTTTAATGATCAGACACACAGCCCGTTAGTGAAACTATGAGTCTGAAAATTAGCTTCATCCCCCCAGATCGGAGGCCTGAGAAGGATGAAGCTAATTTTCATTCTTGTTCTAAAGAAATATAAAAAGCTATATCACCAGGGGTCACAAGTATTTATTTATGACACATTAGTTTGGTGCAAGGTCGGTATTTCATTTTAAAAGCCAGTTAGGACATGGATACCCTGGCAGATTTGGGGGTCCAGCACTTGATGGGGGCCTGTGAATAAGTAAAATTGTAAATAAAATTGGATGTAGCAACCCGTAACAAAGTATGTCTCTAAATATACCATTTTGAGGAAACCATGAATAAGCGTTTTTTTTTGGAGGGAAGAGAGAATTTTTTGCAATATATAAATGAGCAGTTAGTTCAAATGTCTTTTATTGTAGAATTACATAAACTGTAATCTTGCAGTACAGCTGCTTTGACTCTCTATACTTAATGATATGGATTGGTTCTGATGGATCAGTTCTGATATATATCCTTAGATATAGAAGTGGGTTTTACTGAAAGGGTCATTAACGCTTTGGGACTCATTCTCCAGAAAGCGCCTCACTCTGCTTAGAAATGGCCACTCGTCTGCGGCACCTTGCTGGCGGCAGCTTGACAGCTATCTCAGCCCACATGGGCCACGACGCCAGGCCCTTTGTCTGCAGTGCCCGGCCGGACAGGCAGACATTAACCCCACTCCATCCAGCTCCTGTCTCGCGGGGAGGGGCCACAGCTCTGTCCTGTTGTGGTAGTGCCAGTCAGGCACAGAGCCCAGGCCCTGGAGCCAGACACACTTGGCTTTAAGAAAGCATGGCCCAGGGGGACAGAGAGCGCCATCACATGGACAGAATGGGTATGGCACAGCAGGATGGGCTCACAGGCAGGTGTGTTAACAGTGAAGGCAGGATCTGGAGCGGTTCCCCTTTTCTCGCTGTGAGTGGGAATGCTGCTCTTGTTTGTGTTTGGTGCTGAATTTCACAGTCACAGCTATTCATCCAGTAATCAGCGCCATGGCACCGACAGCACTGAGTTTTCTCCCCTCTCTGCATCAAACAGCCTCCTGTGTGATTGCCGTGTTCGGCAGGCAACTCACTGTTGGCTCCGTTATGGCTGCATGCTGCCGTTTGAACTCTTCTTGTGCCACTAGCTGCATTGAGACACTTTCTGAGATATTTTCCCCTAAATATACATAAAAGCTTCATACTGCACATCCAGAGAAATGTGCTAAAGGGAAGTTTTTCTCATTATCGTTCTCTTGGCCTTAAACATGGCCTGGCTCACAAAGACTTTGTGACAGGAGGAGCAGCAGTTACAGCCCATCTGGGCTGCGCCAGAGGACCTGTGTGCTGCTGCCTCGCCATGCTGACATTTGAGTAAGCTGCCTTTGCACCCGTTCACTCCATGCTGTTTCCATCATTCCTTTCCCCAGGTTTTGTAGCTCTTTCTCTCTCTCTTTTCTCTCTTTCTTTCCTGCTTGCTCGCTCCTATCTTCCTCCCTGTCCTGCTCCTTTTCTATTTTCCCTTGCACACGAGATTTGCCTAACAATGAGTCCCAGCTCTGCCCAAGGTCAGATAAGGACCAACAGCCACAGAAGCCACTGCTGAGTTTTTTTTTTAACTCCACTATCTTTTTCCCTCCCTTTTTTCTCACCGCTTTGGAATTATCTCCACGGCACATAATAATAATTACTCAGGACCGCAGACTGCAGATAAGGGAGCAGAGCAGGAGGCTGCACAGCAGCTAATTCACTGTGTGAGCCAAGCGGGGGGTGGGGTGGGGGGGGAGTGGGGACATGGAGAGAGAAAGAGAGAGAGGGAAAGATAAAGGTGGGAGAGGGAAAAGGAGAGAAGCAAAAGAGAAGAAGGAGAAAAGGCAAGGAGAATATGAATCACTGGTGTGTGTGGAAAGGAAATGGAGAAAGAGAGGGAATGAGGGAGGACAAAAACAGAGGAAGGAGAGAGAGCGAGGGTTAGATTGAGAAGTAACTTGGCGGGCTGAGTGTGTAGATACTGACAAAGCAAAGTGCTTTGCCGATCTGCTCCACCTAGCAGCCTGGGTCATGTGACTGCAGGGCTCCTGAGTAAGAGGCAGAGCCACTGCCCCCTGGATGGATGGCTCTGCTGTGCTCCGGGTTCATCCACAGGTCATTTTAGCTACCTGAACATAAAGCAAGTGAGAGAGGCAAGAGTAACTACCCCACTCAACAACAAACATAATGTTAATAAACTATGGTTCCCCCATAACACACCCATGGTTATGCTGGCTCTTTCATTTTAGAACTGAATCATCTTTGAATCACCCTTAAAATACAAAAGAAACAATCCAAATATTTTATGAATTATGTATTATATCACTTAAACCTTGTATATCAGCCAGTTACAAGTTAAATATCAAAGAAAATAACTTGAAAACAACACTTAGGAAGACTCCCAGGAAGATTTCCTTAAGTGCCTCAGTGCCTCCTTAAGATGTAAAACATGTAAAAAGGTAGTTTGGGATCTACCACCTTAAAGAGTAAACGCCATTATAAATAAAAAATGCATCAAATTATAAAATAACAACAGAGTGTACATTTTGAACTTATAGCTACATAAGATGGCCTCTTAAAAGTAATAAATGAATCCAACCATTGCTGTGAAAGCTAAAAAGCTTTTGGACTACAGTCCCTGAACGACACACACAAAGGGCAATGCTAAAGACATGCGTCACCAAACGAATCCGGCTGTGTTGGGTGACTTCCCCATCAGGAAGGATCTTTGTGAGCGAGCAGACAGCAAGGAGAAGCATGAGAACCACAAGCACACAATCCACTCATCCCTGCCACAAACACCAGGATCTGGGGGAGGGGTGCTGGCCCGCCGTCAGACAGCAGGAGGAGGATCTCCCGCTCTGCGACGATATTTGGATGCGTGAAGATGATTAGGGAAGGGCAGAAGGGTAAAGATGATTATCTGTGTCGCATTATGAGCAGAAAATGGTACTAGATTAGACACCCCCTACAAACTCCGGTGCCTAAGTTCCGTCAAGCATTGTAATTCCGGGTTAAAGTCGCCTTATCTCCCAGCTCAGGCGGTGTCGCCAGGGCGACCCCTGACCTCCACAGCCCCCCAGAGAAAAGACGCCTCTTTTCTTGGCCACTAGCTACAAGGCGGGTCACACTCATGGGATCCCAGTGCCCTACGCCTCCTGCTCCTATATCCCCACAGCCTCAAGCTCCAACCAGCATGGTATCCCGTGTAACTGTTACTACTGCCTTACAGCTGTTTAAAGAGAAAAACATGACCAATTGTTCCACCAGCATGGTGGAGTAAATGCTGGAATATATGGTGCTTTAGAATGTCTTGAGGCTGACCCTCTCATGTTGGGAAGGTTGGGTCTCACTCTTGGAGGAGGTCAGTGAGGAGAAGCAGAGAAGAACAATGCAAACACAGCCCTTTGAAAGGGTAGATGGGAAGTCGACATCTGTTGGAGATGACAGCGATTGCTGTTAAAATGCAATCTGTCTTTCTAGCCAGCGGCCCATTGAACACAGCCCACTCCTATTCAGGGGGAGGACAATGTCACAGTCACACTCCCAACTGTCACCACTTTCACAGTGCTCACACGCACATACATCGACACTGTGTGACCGGTGGTGTGTGCCTGTGTCTCTGCATGTCTGATCGTGTGACTGTACGCATATGTTTGAGAGAGTGTTTTTGTATGTATTTTCTATGTAAATGATGTCTGGTCTGGTGTGCCAGCCTGTATCTCTCTCATCCTGTCTATCTGTCTGTCCATCTGTCTGTGTACCTTTTGATCTATCAGTTTTTCTGTTTCACCTGTCTAGTTGTCTGTCTCTCTGCCATTTCCTTTTCTTTATGCTGATCTTGTCTCCCCTGTCTTTCCATCTTTCTGTCTACTTGTTTACCTCTCTGTCTTTATATGTCCTCGAGTGCCTCACAGTGCATCCTGGGGTGGCACCAGCAACAGTTGATGGCTGAAGTGAACACACTACTGAGAGTCCCCATTGTCACTGACCACCAAAATTATTAGCAAGCATAAAACTTTTTGTTTGAGTGTGTGTCTGTTTGCATGTTTATGTGTGTATGTGTCTGATTATGTCTTGGGGAGGAAAGTAGCTGCTCTATTTGGTTTTCCTCCCTCTCCATTGTCATTCTGTCTGTCTACCTGTTTATCTATGGACATGTCAGTCTGCCTGTCTCTCTCACTGTGCATCTGTGTGTTCCCTAATTGACAGTCTACTTGCCCACCTCTCTGTCTACCTTTAGCTGCTCCCTGAGCGCTCTGTTAGGGCTCCTGCCTGTGCATCACCCTGAGGGATGGCTGTGCCAGGGGCGCCTGTATCTGAATCCGACACACCACTGAGTGCTGAGATAAACCGGTGCTGCTGTGAAGGCAGTTATTCCTTCTACTGACCCCCTGATTTATTAGCAAGGATTAGCTTCTGTGTGTGTGTCGGCAGCATGCACTCTATCTGAAATACACTGACGGTAAGTTAAGGGTGCCTAAAAGAATGATAGAGGGGGGAGAGAAAGAGAGATAGAGCAAAGAGGATAAAGCATGACACTAGACAGGCCTTTCAGTTAGTTGAGAGGCAGAGCAGACGTATTGGGTGGGGCTAGGAAAGGAAGGGGGGAAGAAGGTGAGAGATGTGGCCAAAGTGGTGAGTGGAGAGGGGGCAGAGGCAGATGTATAGGTACTATCATACCGCTGGAACTCTCTTCTGGAATCACGATTGATCTCCCCAATATCTAACAAATAGCTAACAAAACAACTTATTCTTCCTCCTTTGTTTTGATGTGGCATTGTAGTTCATAGAAAATTATGAGTGAAGCTAAACCTACAAATTTTTTATATCTCCCATGGTTATTTAGCATAAAGGTGGAGATATGGTGTAGATAGTGGGTGGTTCATAAGGTCAAGACAGTGGGTGGGTCGCTAGGTGTTGAGAATGGGCGGGGTGAGATGGAGAAGACTGTGGGTGGGTCACAAGGTATAGAGTGTAGGTGGGCTCACACAGTGTAGAGAGTGGGTGGGCCACAAAGTTGATACAGTGGATAACAAAGTGGAGAGAGTGAGTAAGGTCACAAGGTGGAGTGAGTAAGCGGGGTCACAAGGTTGAGAGAGTGAGCGGGGTCACAAGGTTGAGAGAATGGGGGATCACAAAGTTTTAGGAGTGGGTGGGTCTCAAGGTGATTATAATGGGTGACACCATTCAGAGGGAGAGTCTCACTGTGGCAAAGCACACTGAAAAAAAGCAGGTGAAACTCAATGCTGCTCCTTTCATCCCGTCAGTGTTCACTGAATCTGACACAAACACACACACACACACACACCTCAACTGTCCACACCTGTGTGAGGTGTCAGACTGAGGGAAGCGAGAGGGGAGGGGTGGATTTTAATATTAGTGAGTCCAACATACACAATTATTATTCAGAAAGGCAGATATTTGCAGATAATTAGATAATTTTATTCTCTGCATTTTCCCTAATAAAACGCCATGAAGTTGACATAAATGTCATTCCCACGATACATTGATTGACATATACACGTAATTACACACATGTGTGTCCGCATGTTTTTAATATAGATCCTAGAGGTTGAATGCTGACAATAGTCATAAATACAAAAACAAAACATAACAAGGACAAGCAGCACATTAACAAAGTCCTGGGAGGCTGACAGTAATGGTAATAACAGAAATGATCCACTATTCCTTCCATCTTTCCCTCCCCCTCTATTTTTCCCAGTCTATCCCCCCCCCACACACACACACAGACACACACACTCTGCCCTTGTGGCTAGGAGCTTGGGCGCTAATTGCATGTCACACTAATTTCTTCAAAGCAGTGTAAAGGCCAGCCTGGGCTCATCACTGTGAAATTCCAGCGTGCTGTCACCTTTTAATTATGTGAGATAATGAGAGAGAACACAAGAGAAGCCAAAATGGAGAAGGAGAAAGTTGGACACAGGGTGTTGTTTACAACCCCATGAATATCCACACTACAAACCAGCGGAACCAAGGGCAGCTCACAAATAAGCTAAAGAAGCACCAGAGTTCAGCTCCACCAATGACAATAAAGGTCCAAGTGTACCATTATTATTCTCCCCTAAAAGAAACCATCAGAGGCTGCATGTTATCCTTGTACCCATCACAGAGAGTTACAATTCCCCCTAGATTTCTTTAAAGTTTAACCCCATCCTTCTGAAGTTACCATGAGAGCATACTCAGTGCCATCATCATAGGATATCATAAGCAGGTATAATGTAATAATGTACAGACTACAACATAGAAACAAGAATTTATACTGCCAGAACATCTGAAGTAAGTTGTTGTGGGCCCACAGCATAAATTAATTCACTGTTCAACCATGTAAACCCTCTTCCTGGGTGTAAACTATTTGCCAAGGATTTCATTTTTGTAATTTTCTCATTAGCTACTTGCTTTTGACTTGGCAAACTGTGCGCTCCTGTGAATAACTGCTAAGCACATGCATACTGGGCCGTGCTCTGTTTACAAAGCACCAGGAAGTGAGACATCTGACAACAGCTAAAAATAAGGACTCCCATTACCCAAACCATGATCCAGCAGACGTTCTGTGGGTAATTTGCCATAGGAAAACTATGTACAGCAGGTTTGATTCTATTGAGTGTGTTAATTAGAGATGCACCCACCAATGTGGGGGAGAAGCTTGCAATCCACACTGGATCCAACTACCTTCAATGTTTAGGAGGTGCTCAGGCAGGCAAACCTGCTTGCAGTGTGGAATGACCATCTCTTGTGAACTGTGCAGTAGAAGAAAGTGGTGTTGGGTGGCACAGTTTTCATTCAGTGCTGTATATTTCAAACACGTATTACATAATGGGGACCTTGCTACATACAAATTAATCCATAGGATCTCAGCTAAAAATCAGACACATTAGAATAAAGAAAACTGTTACTGTAAATAGGTTTATCCATTAATAAATATGTTACGCACTTGAGCCAACTAGCCTTAACACGGGGTTTGTTAACACAATATTAATTTTCAATGACTTTTGTAAGAATCTAGCATCATACTAAAACAATGTAAAGCCAAACATCTAATGTCAGTGAAATAATACTTCTGAATCTGTAAAACACTCAAAATATCTTATCAGTTTAAACATTATCCAGTAGACTAAGAACAGCAATAAAACACTAAAATCTGGGCCACTGAAAACTTTAAGCATGTCATCTTCAAATAATATTTCACACACCTTGTTTTTAATTATTGAACAAAAAAGATGATTAAAATGCATTTTATATTATTTGCCAACTAAACCCAAAATCTTTGTGCCAGTCAATGTATGCACTTCATGATAGCAAACTAGCATGACTTATCACCTATTTCAAATCTTTCAAATATACGCAATCTCCATCTCTATTTGGTCCAATTAGTTTATTTTCAATATCTCACTCAGATACATTTACATTACACATTTTTCCATGGGATCATGGAAACAAAAACAACAAAAACACAGAAGTGTAGCCACCTTAGCAGGGTGCAGCCGTCCGATCTCTTCACAAGATGGATGAATGTAGCTCATGTGGACACATCTTGCAATGCTGGACTTCTGTGAAAACTCCCTCTACTCATTTGGAAGTTATCGTTGTGACAACCAGCCCCTATGGTCAACCAACCCCAGTCTCCCTGCACGACAAACAGGTAAAGAAAATTTCACAGTGTCGTTAGGTGATAAGCAGCATACTGTAAATCAGTGTTCAGTAATATTTTTGATAAATGGGGCATCTCATATATGTATATTTGTCTTGAGTAAAAGATGACAGTCAGAAACATTACACCAGCCTTCTGTCTGGTTAAATGGTCTTTCAATGACGCATTTGATTTGTTGATCACGTGATAACTGTGTGCACCAATCACCCACATGCCATACTTTTGTATATTCTTCAATTAACACTGATTTAAAAGAATAAGGCAAGGATATTTCAGAAGGAAAGGAATGTGATCCTGTGGATCAAAGAGTGTTCCAGTTATGTACAGATGTGGATGGGCACCAGGATGGAGACAGGTCCGATCACCTCAGTCTGACATCTGCCATAATTACCACTTATTAATTTTAAATTACTGCTTCAATGCATTGCAAGATTTTAATTTTGGCCATTAATATTAAATTGGATGTGATTAATTGGGAAGAAAAGAAGATGATGGAATGTGAGCCTTAGCTCTGATGGTCTCATTAGAAGCTGGGCACTTATCATCCTGAGACACACTGTACCCTAACAATGCAATACGAGCCATGCTCACTGCTGCATGTGAACCCCATGCTGCACTATGTGCAATCAGTGCCCAACATATACACATACACACACAAACACATCTGTTACATACCATACTTGGCAGGAACTGTGAATCTGTTGTAACTATGATGTGATGTCCATGCATGTTAGGCTCATTTTAGATTTATTCGTGCTCATTTTAATTGAAAGCCCTTTTAAGTAACTCATTGCCACAAAGATAGAAACACGTCAACAACTGTTATGCAATATCTAAGAATAATCCACCATATTTCAATTTCCCATAGCCCTTAAAACATGCAGGCAGTAATTCATTTACTCCTTTCTGAGCCTGATTTACTATCCTTTGTGTTGCTGTTGGGCAAGGCAACACAAGTCAGCAGCACCAATGGTGCATTTTGTCAACATCATGTTATAGTAACACCCCACCTAGTGGCCCTTTTGTATGACAAATCAGAAAAGGACTGTTTAAATTTTAATAATATGATACAGAGTATGTATGGCTGAATGTTTGACATTGAATGCCTATATATATATATATATATGGTCCCTGCCTCGTGCCCTTTGCTTCCGGGATAGGCTCCGGACCCCCTGCGACCCAGTAGGATAAGCGCCTTGGAAACTGGATGGATGGATGGATATATATATGGTTATTAGATTCATAGGCCACAAATCTAACATTGTAACACACCATTCAGAATGTGTCACCAATGATTTAATTGTCACTGCAGTTATTTATAATAAACATATTTTTGTTATTGTTTTGTATTTAGGAAAATACAAAAGCAAAAATGATATTATTGTTCCTGTAGATACTCACTGGGCTTGGTTGTGCATCCCTGTGACAGATGACAGAGAGGGTGAAACATATTCTTAATGCTTATATATCATTTTGCAAGTTTAAATTAAGGACATAAAGTACTGTCTATTGAAATATGTTTTAAATTCCTCATTATAGTGAATTGACATGAATCCCGTTTTTCCCGTGTGTATTGGCCTCGGTGAGGCCTAACCAGGCTGGATAAGGTAGCGTGTGCTTTGTGTTTCACCTTTGTCCTGCTCTGAGAGATGTAAGGGGATACAGTGCACTGCACACGCATCAGCCTGGCAGCTGTGGCGGTGCTGCTGTTTTTGGCGTGACCGCACGCTAACGGCAGGCCAGTGGCGAGTAGCAGAACAAAAGGGGGCACTGCAGAGGGTTGTGCAGCAGAGAGGCGTGGCGCCCCCGCCTGCTCGGAGCTCTTTGTGCACAAGCACAGACCAGCCCACCCTCTCAGGAGTTCCCAAGTGCTGCTCGCCAGCATGTGAAGTGTCTGCAAACGCGCCCAATCCCGTAATTCACCAATTTCACTGCTAATTACTGCACGGGGGGGGGGGCAGCCTTGCTAGGGGGTCCAGCCTGGGAGGGTTGGGGGAGCTTCCAACACTGGCATGGCAGAAAGCAGTGGCAGACTACCAGGCAATGAGTGGTGGTATAAGGTGACTATGTGTATACAGGATGGGTGCTTGGTAGCATCTGCCAGTGTGGCTGAGCAGCTACCACTGCAGACCATGCCACCCAGACCTGGCACGGAAGCCAGGTCGGGCTGAGAGAGCAGGTTAGGGGCACAATGCCGGAACCTCCCAGCCTTTACCTCCTGGTCATTAACTCTTGATATATCTACACATGAAAACCAGGGAGCATGTCAACCTGCATAACGAGGTCAGCTGTGTAAGCATACAAACTATATCGACTGAATTCCTTTTAAAATGCTTTTAAAAAGACATGTACTACTCCATCAATTGGCAAGACATTATAAAACAATATAAAAGCCTGGGTTGATGGGAAATATTTATACAATGCCATCATTATAGCTGCCTTTGTTTTTTGGGAATCTGAGCATGTGTAGCTCCACTGACAGTAGCTGGAGAGACACCATGACTAGTAAAAATAACTGTGTTTGCTGTATGATCACAGAGAGAGTTTTTTAGCAGCACACTGTTCCTTTAAATAACCCCCCTCCCCCATCAGCACCTTGGTAGCTCCCCCACCCTCTCATTCTTTTTATTCTTTAATACAACCTGAATTTAATAAATATATGCAAATGTGTGCAGCGATACATGGCAACTGTAAATCAGGCAGCGATGAGCTTTGAGCGCGGCACATATTGAGGTGTAGAGCTGACCCCAGGTTAATAATTTTTTACTTCTCAATCACATTCAATATCATTGTGTGCATGAGAGAAACTGTGTGTGTGTGTGTGTGTGTGCAGGGGTCAGAAGCAGAGAAACCATGTGTCTGTGTCTTGCTCATATGCGTGGCTCAGCATGGCTTTCTACAGAGTAAACCGCGCAATTAGAATTTTTGGACTTATGCCACTTTTTCACAAACTATTCATAAAAACAAATGAATTTTTAGTCATTTGTCTACCATGTTTAAAACTCATTACTGATATTTTGTATTCTCTTGGCACAATCTTCTATGCCCTTCTCAGTGTAAACGCAGTGCTTGTTGCTCAACTTAGAATATCTTATGGTGTCTAATTTTTTCAACTTTAGTCATTTAAAATGAATAATTCTATTCCTCTGGGGATTGTGACTTTGGCCAAGCAGAGGACTGTGTGCCTTGGGAGAGACCATACCAACTACAATCCAACAAAGACCCCCAATGAAAGGTACCAAGAAGAACAAATGTAGCCTTCCTGTAACTGGCTTACTAGGACTCACCTCAGGGGCTAGGCTGGGGGTGGTGGGGGTGGCCAGGCTAAGCCAGAAATGGCCATCGTTTGGGCTCACCCCCACAATATGAAAGTCAGCTATACCAGGCATGATTGGAAAGGACCTAGACAGATTGGCCATTGAAAATAGACCCTGGTTTTAGGAATGTGGAGTCACCTCTCTGGATGGCAAGCAGTCCGAACTACTGCAGGAAATATATGGGTATTGGAATAACCCGAAAAAGTTAGAAAGGCTGTGTATACGGTACTTATGGAAGAGTTTGGAAAAGGGCATGGAGAGAACATATTGAGTAGAATTGACATCCCTCTTATTTTCTGATGATTTGTGGTTTTGGTCTCACCTGATCAGGGCCTCTATAGCAATCAGGCGATTGATTTTATGCCAAGTTTGAAGTAGTGATGATGAGAATCAGAAACCTAGGCTATGGTGCTCTCATGGAGAAGAGCAGATTGCACCATCCAGGTGCCGGGTAGAGTCTAGTTTTAATGAAGAAAGAGAAGCACCTCAGGTTCTTGTGAGGGAACATAAGCATGGCAACAGTTTTGCAAGCACTGAAGAAGTCTGTGGTGGTGAAACAGGAGTAGGAAGAGAATTGGGGTTTACTACTGTCTATGCCCCTATCGTCACCCATGCTTATGAGTTATGGGTAATGACTGAATATCAAATAAACAGAAGCGGGCAAAATCAATCTGTAGGGTTGCTATACTCTTTTCTGTAGTAGGGTGAAAAGTTCTGGAAGGATCCAGATGAATGTTGAAATAGAGATGTTGCTTCTTCAGATTAAGAGGACTCAGCTGAGATGGTTTGGGCATCTTATAAGGATGACACATTGGCTGGATTATACTCCCAGCTGGCTTGGGAATGTCTAGGGATCAGCCAGAATGAGTCCAAAGCTGTGGAAAAGGAGATCTATTCTGCTGCGACTGTACTGCTCAGTATGCTGCCTCCCTGACCCTCCCCAGGAAAAGTGGCGGGAAGATGAGATAATGAGATGAATTCAAAAGTAGTAGCTTTGGTGCTGTTAGTGTCCATCACTTTTCTTATACTCATGATCCATTCTTCTTAAAGGAATTTGCAGATAACGAAGGCTATAGTTACCTTGGGGCAGCTGTTTTCAAAGACTGACAATAAATTCCAAGGTAGGATTTCAACCTGGCCCTTTAAAAACATTTTTTTTATTTTCAAGCAACTCCGACCATAGATGTAGCCTTCTGTTTTTAATCTTTCTTCCTCCTTTAATTTGTCAGCATTGGATTGCCTTTGACTGTGCTTTGTGGTTTTTATATAATGCTGCTTTTTTGGATTATTTTTCTGAAAGGTGTGTGTTTGAGCACTGCAAACCCCTGTATGTTATGATATCAAAGTATTGAACCTGAATATACAGAGGTCTTTACTAGTCTAGAAGCATATTTATTCAATGCTGTTTACACGGATTCAATTTTTATATTTTACTCACATATACATCTGGGCTAAAACCAAAGTTCTTTGCGACAATAACCAGAATCTCAGTTGTTATTCTGACCATAGTATATGAAAGGAAGCCTTATTTTCATACCAGAATTAAGTTAAAATAATATTTTATTACTGGTACTGACAAGTAGGCACTCCGTTCTGCCTATGCAGAGGTTTTGGACTCTATCATTCTTTCAACAAGGAAGCCATGAAAAAGGAAGGAGAGGAGTACAGAGCAAGTCAAAAGAGGTAAGAGTGCCTAGGATCAGCCTGCAGGGAGACAGGGCTGAGGCAGGAAGGCGGTCACCTGGTGACTGAGCCACAGAGCACTGCCCCTGAACAGGACACAGGGATCAGCAGTGGGACAGGCTGTCCAGGCAGTGCCACTATTTTGGATGCCATAAAGTAGCATGTAGCTTTACCATTCTGATGGGGACAGCAAGGAAACAGCACATAATTCTACATCATCGACCTATCCCCCTGATGGGTGAGCCCATGAAGGAACAACAGGGAGGGAGAGAGGCAAGACAGACACAGTGGAAAGGAAGAGCAGCTGCAAATGTGCATAGCATGATTAAAATGAAACAGAAATACAGCTGGGTCAAAAAAAAGCTAAACATTTATGACTCTGTGACAAATAAGCTAATAGTAGAAGTGAACCTACCCCTGATGTTATGGCCATCTGGTAGGAAAACCCTGGAATAGACACGTACCTGTGCAGGAATGGACGCATGGGTGTGCAGGAATAGATGCACAAGTGTGCAGCAATAGACACGCATATGCAGGAAGAGACGTGGACGTGTGAAGGAATAGACAAATGCGTGTGCAGGAATAGACAAGTGTGTATGCAGAAATAGACACACGCATATGCAGGAATGATACGTGTGCTGGAATAGACTTTTACGTGTGCAGGAATAGACACGTGTGTGTGTGCCGGAATAGACTAGCACGTGCAGAGAAATAGACACTCGTGTGTGCTAGAATAAAACGCATGTGTGCAGGAATAGATGCATGTGTGTACTGGAATAGACGTGTGTGTGTGCAGGAATAGACGCGCACATGTGGAAGAATAGACAGGCGCATGTATTCAGTCACAGGATGTGAGGAGCAGTAACTGAGGAAATGCAGTTTTACATTGTTGAAGCAAGGCTGGGAGGGGTAGTTATGATGGTTTAGTGACCTGAGCATTGGCATGTCCAGCAGCTATATACTGAAATGGAGCCATAGACCCTTTAACATATTGGAACACACTGTAATAACCAACAGACATACAATTTTATTTTTGAAGAAGGAACTTAATTAAAATTTATATAGTAAAGCTATGTGTAAAGCAAGTACAAAAATGCGCCTTTGCAATGTAAAAAATGTATGGAGGAGCTGAAGAGGAAGTGCAGAAATTATCAAATTATTCTGTTGGCATACGGACATTGTACATATCCATGTATGTACTAAAAAGTAAAGATTCCTCATATGCTTTTATTCAGGAAATAATCTGATAGCTCTTCATCCTGACCAGCCCAAAGTAGTCAAGGGTGACAAGTTAGCTCAGTGACCAGCAGTGTTTCCTCACACCCCAGCACTTGGAGTGAGAATCACACCCTATTCAGTGGGTGAATGCTCTCCCAGTGCTGTACTGCTTTCCTTCTGCTCTCCAAAGACACACAGTTAACCTAATCAGCATCCCCAAACTATTGGAAGTGTGTGTCCTGCGCTGGACTGGCATTTTGTCCAGGATGTCTGCCTTGTGTCCTATCCTGAACTGCGCTGGACTTGTCCAAGGTGTCCTCAGCCTTGTGTCTTTCGCTGGACTGGCATCCTGTCCACAATTCCCCCTGCCTTGTGCCCTGTGCTGGATTGGCATCCTGTCCAGGGTATCCCCCTGCCTTGTGTCCTGTCCCGTATAGCGGTGGACTTGTCCAGGGTGTCCTCTGCCTTGTGTCCTTCGCTGGACTGGCATCCTGTCCAGGGTTCCCCCTGTCTTGTGTCCTATGCTGGATTGGCATCCTGTCCAGGGTATCCCCCTGCCCCATGTCCTGTGCTGGATTGGCATCCCACCTGGGTGTCCCCCTGCCTTATGTCCTGTGCTGGACTAGCATCCTACCCATGGTGTCCTGTGCTGGATTGGCATCCCATGCAGGGTGTTTCTCTGCATTGCGTCCTGCGCTGGACCTGTCCAGGGTGTCCCCAATCCTGCATCCTGCGCTGGATTGGCATCCAGCTCAGATGTCCTCCTGCCCTGTGCCCTGTGCTGGACTGGCATCCCACCCACAGTGTCTCCCTCCCTTGTACCCTGTGCTGGAGTGGCATCCCATCCATGGCATCCCCTTCCTGGGCCCTCCAACAGCCCTGACTAGCAAGGGCCCTTTTCCAGTGTTTCTTCATTTCTGTTGTGCTGATACATCCTCTGTATTCTATTCATTCAGCCAGGGAGCGTAAAATAAAAATCAATCCCTTCTCTGGAAATTTATCTAGAGCCTGAACAGTATCATGCAAAAATGGCCTTCGGCAATGACAGAGGACGATTAGCTGGCCAGTGCTGACTCCACACATTCTTCGTCATATAGAATCAGCCCATGTGACAGAATTGTAACTACATTCCATTGGTTTAGACTGAAATACTCTGTTATTAGGTAAGCATGCTCTGAATAGTCTCTAGTCTGCTCCACATCTGATACCTGTGCAAGTTAACTAGATGTTAGCCTATGTTTGAACATGTATTTTACTCACTGTTTTTTTTTTACACATTTTACATTTGCACATACACCCCTGTGATTTGTGGCACCATTTGGTCTGATGCGGCTGATATAATAGCTGAAAAACCATTTTATTGTTAATGAAAAGCAGTAATGGCATTAAATACACATCTGCTTTAATGTTGTTGGTAAAATATACTAGTTACAGTGGTAGTGCAACAGACCAGGTGATTTTCACTATAGTATCTCTTTTTTCCGCTCTCGTCTCACATGCATCAGCCGGACCCTCTTATAGTTTCTTCCTGAGAAACTTTCGATTTGTTCTGCTGTATCAGCTGTGTAAAATAGCCAGGCCTTGAAACAGTGTTAATCATACATGTATGAAGTGGGTTTGGGGAGAGTGTGTGTGTGGGGGAGATCGTGGGGAGGCCATTTGCATGGAGAAAATTGCTTTCACGCGTGGCCGGTGCGTCAAGCAGTGGACATTAAAATGCAAAGCCTGCTCACTTAAGGAAATCTCCACTACCGAAGACCTCCTCTCTATCCAGCTTCTCTGTCTCTATCTGTCTGCACAATGCCGACTGACCCCCCCCAAGGCAAAAAAGGGAAGAACTGCACATTCTCACCAAGGGTGGGGGGGGACAGCTACATGAATCCAGCATGTTCTCATAAAAAACTGGTCTGTATTTAACCAGAAAACTTCAACACTGCTCATCGATTTTAAGACATTGTTTATAAATGCAGAGATTCATTTTGTTTTTAGCTAAATCCATCCAGTCCCAGGATTGCAGAGGAACGTATATAGATATATGTATTAATTCAAAACAATATGAATACTGAACTTGTATGCAAATGAAATAGAAAGCTAATGGGAGGACAGGATGAGCCTTACTGGTCAGGGTTGCTCTGATCATTCTCTAATCAGCACCTCAGGACAAGCTAAGAAACCTGGATGCCCTCATGAGCTGCTCTTTCTTCGGCCAGAGCGAATCCTGCCTTATTAAACAGTTAGCTACAACCTCCCAATAGCAGAAACACTGCACCTCTTCCTATCTTCTCTCCTGTCTGCAGTATGTATTGACATGAAACTATGCCTCAAACAGATACACACATCAGAATCATCATCATGCACATGCACATCAGTGAGAATAAACCCACATGCATGGACACATAACACACATGCTATTCACACACGTACTCACACACATACATACTGACATTCACACATTCACATAAACACACTTACACACAGGCACATATAGCACACACAGTCCTCCAATCCATCCTCTGCGCACATGAGCTGCCCTCACTCTCCTACTCTGCCGGCTGCGACACTCTCTCACTCCCTATCCCCGGCGCTGACAAAAGGCCTGTCTCTGCCGCCTAAATGATTTAAGTTCTAATCAAACATCATTTAGGCTCCATCTCAGAAAGGCCTCCTGGGAGCCCCTCCCCTGTGGCCCGTCGCCCAGGCAACCACTGTCTCATTTTAGAAGTGTCAGTTTGCATTATTGTCTTCACGCTACCCAGTGATAACCTCAGCCGGTGCGACACCCCTAGAGAAACTAGCTCCATAAAACCCTGGACACACAAACTCGGGCACACACACACATGCGTGCACTCACGCATACACACACACACATACACCATATACTCCATTGTATATAAATATTATATACAAAGAGGTCGAAACAGCGGTACAAAAAATGCAAAGCAAATATGAACAGATGCATACATGAAGATGATTATAAAGACTAACAAGTGCACACAGAGACATATTTACATACACCCTTACCTGTAAATGGTACATATACAACACATATATAGTTCTTTAGGATTTCACTTCAAAGATATTTGTTTTCTTTTAATCATAGACAATAAAATACGAAAAGTAAAGAGATGTTTTGAGATGTGAGCTTTGCATGAAAATCAGCTTTCCAGGAATTCCTTGCCAGAGTTTAGCTAATAAGGGTTGGGAAGAGCCAGCAGAAGTGTAAAGAATGCAGAGTGAAGGGATCCAGTCACCTTACCAGTGGGCCATGGGTTCAAGTCCTTGGATGGGTGTTGCCACACAATTGCTTAATGCATGTCATTCATCTGGCAGTGTTATATATGCAGAAGGAGCTAATGATGGTTAGGGACAAGGACAAGTTCATTGCAGCATTTTTTTCTCTGATGTACCCTGCTGATACCTAAACTGCTGCTGTAAAACATCCAACAGCATTACTGTGAAAAGGGCCCAGCAAAACAGAAAAATAACAATGATTATTATAATGATGATAACAAAAGGTGCAGAGGACTATGGTGATAAGGTCCTTAGCTGTGAGAACAATGATGCTCAGCCTTGGCTGGCTTCAGAATATGAGCGTCCATCCGGGATCCCCCTTACCTCATCGCAGGCTTCATCAAAGGTGACTCCGCATCACATCTCGTTGTTATGGTTCAAAATTCTCACTGAAATCTAGACCTCGAAGCTGCTAAGCTCAATGGTTAACAATACTAACACAAATGAGCAAAAAGCACTTCTGGGGACCTAAAGAGTATTGCATAGCAGTTGCTTTGGAGAAATCCATCTGCTATATAAAATAAATGTAAATCTAAATATCACAGAGTTTGCGATGACTAATATTATGTTTTAAATTAACAATATCTATTCTGTTATAAGGTATTATTCTACACAAATGAGCTTGATGGGCCGAATGGCCTTCTCTCGTTTGTAGCTCACATATTTCCAGCAGCAGTTAACTAAGAAGTGTTCACACTAGACTAAAAACTGCAAAGCACTACAATGTAACCAGAAGGTTATACAATTTCTAATTATACCGCTTCAACCTTAAATTAGCATAAGACAGATCAATGCATTTGACAGTTAAGAACTTCACCAAAGCAACAAAAACACAAACACCATCTAACTTAAATTATGCACCTGTAAATGTAGTTAACAAGTGCAGGTTGTATCTAAAGTGTGAAGACGATGTGGAGATCTGCCAATTACTGTATTGCTCTACTACCAAGAAATATATTTACATGAGATCTACCACCTACCTTACTTCAGATATGTTTATTTAGCGTTAAAGTGGCTTTCAAATTAGCATCAGAAAAAGATGAACTGGCTAAAGATGAAATGATGACTCCAAGCTTTTTTATTGCTTGTATTTATATTTATTTTATATTTGTTGTAGAAATGCAGATGATGTAGTTCACAGCGACTTATACCATGAAACACTGCGACCGGCTACAGAACTGCTTTACATATCACTGGGTAAAACAGCACATTGGAGGACAGGTGAAACACCCTACGACAAACTCCCTCTATCCTGTGTCTAATCTCAGAGTCGGCCATGATAATGACGGAATCCACCGCAGAGGTTTGCAGCACCTCAAATATGATTAGGCACAATGGCCCTCCACATGTGATCCTGCAAATAACGGTAGCTCAGTAGTGGGGGCTCCGCCTTCTGTCTGGCGGCACCAGTAAACATGAGGGCCTTGCTTCAGCACCACGGATGGCAAACACAGTGGGGCTGCCTCCTTTTTTTCCTCTTCTTCCAGCCTCAGATGATCAATGGTTCATTCCTCCAAGTCCCAGCTCCAAGAAAGGTAGCTGATATTAATGAACAGCAACAAAACTCCCCAAGCACCCCGTATAAACCTGCCGCAGCCCAGAAGGTTAATATTTGAAGGAAGGTCCCATAAATATGGAAAATGGGACTTTTAATTAAATAAGCAGCCTTTAAAAGACTCCTGGGCCAAGTGCTTTTGTTTAAAGATGATTGATTGAGTGCTATCTCACGGCAGAAGGCCATTCGTCTCACTGTCCCTCCTCCCTCCTTCTCTCCATCCAGAGCTATTCTTCCTCACATTTTCTCTCTTCTCCCTGCATTTCCATCCCTCCCTCAATAGGTCTAGTTACGGTCAGGGTGCCCCCAGTTTCTGACACATGTCCTTCAGGGATGAACCCCACCCCAGGGAGCATGTTGTGGGGGTGCTTGAGGATGGTCAAACCCCCTGCTGGAACCTGCACATGTGCCTGTGTGTGTGGATTATGTTTATATTACATTGTGGGGACCAAATGTCACCCAGAATGTGATCAAAGCTGTTATTTTGACGTTGTGGGGACCAATTTTTAGGTCCCCACAAAGATCTGTGAATGCAATCAAAAAACTAAAAATGACAAAAGTCTTGTATTGTGTTTGGTTACTTATGGTTAAGATTAGGGTTGGGCAGTGGTTAAGGTCTTCATGCTGGGATTAGAGTTTTCCCCATAGAAATGATATAATTACAATCTTCTGTGTGTGTGTGTATGTGTGTGTGCGTGTGTGTGTGTGTGTGCGCAAACCTTTTTGCTCTCCTGCCGGCCCAGCGTCAGCCCTGCGCTAAAAGTGGCAGCATATGTTCATGTTTAAACATGAAGCCGGCTCCCAGGTGCCATGGTGCTGTGCATTCACACGTACCACACACGCACACGCTTGCTCACTTGCGAACGGCACCATGCTCAAACTGCACAGAGGGGGTGGGGCTTTCCAAACGAACATGTCCGGACCAGCTGGAAGCCGATGTGTGCTGCCCAGCTCCTCGAGGGCATTGAAAAGGCACACAGTGCCACCTACAGGGCGGTCTGTCACCAGGTATCCGCATCATGAGCCCATAGGACGAGGTTTCTACATGAGTTGTGTTTCCTTCCTGCTTAGACATGTGAAATGGGGAAATAAGGGAACCATTTAGAGACACATGAAAATGCAGAAATACACAAAGAACAAATACACAAAGAACCAAGTGTCCACAGAGCGGATTCTACAGGGTTGCTGTTAGCATACCGACTGTGGCACTTTAAGAGAAGAGAATGCTATTATTACCCAGGAGTAGTGGTGAAGACTGTTGGGGGGGGGGGGGGGGGGTG
>JAODJU010000040.1:32575011-32586045 GCA_026776725.1 Gnathonemus echidnorhynchus
CCTGGGTTCCTTTAAATCAGAGCTAGATAAGATTTTAACAACTCTGAGCTATTAGTTAAGTTCTCCCCAAACGAGCTGGATGGGCCGAATGGCCTCCTCTCGTTTGTAAATTTCTTATGTTCTTATGTTCTTACTCTTGAGTCTGATAAAACAGACTGCAGTCCTTATAAGAGCAGATCATGCAATAATGCCGCATTATGTAATTACTTGACAAAATGTAAAAAACTTTGTAGCGCTAAGTAGTTTGTTACCTCATACTTAAGATCATTGATTGATAAATGAGTGTTTCTCAAAACTAAAGTATCTCATAACCTCATTCATAAATTAATGAGTGATCCAACGCACTCGTTTTTTTCTATGGTCATTCTTTATTTGAACTTTTGCCTACTATTCTGTCACAGAGACAAAGACGTCACCCAAAAGAATTAAAACAACAACAAGCCCTGAACTGGAACCACTGATCAGAACCTACTCATCAGTACACAAAGCCTGAATAGGAAACTGGCTCACAGCAGCAGTTAAAGAAAGATCTGGGGAAGCAAAATCATTGTAGGTAAAGGGTCACTAAGTTAAGCCATTTACTGTACATTTACTGATCAAGTAGTTAAAAATTCTGTACATGCAAACCCATCCTCTCAATAAATACAGATTTAAGGGTTAGGCTTCAGGGATACTGAGGTCAAAGCCTGAACAAGTATTACTAGGCATTTTTAAACTGCAAGTTACAGCAATATTATACACATATCCAGGGCATCTCAAACTACAAAAAGTAGTAGGCTATGGATGCAAAACTGCATGCTTCTGGTAACAAAATTCCATGACAACCTCTCTCCCCCATGACAACCTCGCTGCCCCCTGACAATCTCACTTTCCAAAAACTATGCCCTCACCACCACAATCATGGTGAATTTAAGTAGTAAGACAAGCATGGCTCTACAAGCACAAAGAAACTGGCATACCTCACATACACAGTGAATAAGAATTCCTCCAAAATTGAGTAAATACATACACAAAGCAGTCAAATAAAAATAAAGGGCCTTGCTGGACGAGCAGACATAGAGGAAGTGTTTTCCTCATCGCACTCCTGCTTGACTGGCAGGTCATAGAAACTAGGCCTACAGTACTGGGCCAGCAGGACAAACCGATGCCTTTTTTTGTCTGTGAAATCAATAAGCAATAATTAGGTTTGATTTTCCCTTTCAGCGTTTGACCAGCTCCTCTGTGGCCTCATCCCATTCGCCGGCAGTAATGAGTTGAGCACAATGACCACAATGGAGATGGGAAATTGGATTTGAAAAACAGTAATAGGCAGCGTCTTGAACCAGAGTGACAGGCAGAAGCATGCAGCCAGTGAATCCCAGCCATCATTAACACCAACAATAGAGTTTGGAGGGGGTGGGGCTGATGTACAGGGTTCCAATTTATCTTCAATCATTTATCCTTCCACATTGGCTCACATAGAGCCACCAAAGAAGAGCTGTAGTGCTGTAGGCCAGGAATCAGAACCAGTAACTGTCAGTCAGGACGAGTGTAACCAGAACTGGACAAGTGATAGAAAGCAGATGAATCACAAATATACAGGTGATGTAGGCAGTCTGTCACCACGTACAGGACACCAAACTAATAGGTAAGACTGCAGGGGGGAATTTGGCAATACAAGATGAACACTAATGTTGTCAAAAAAATTGATTCTCAGATACTAATCGATACTAAAATTTAATATCGAGTTCAATATCAATTAGCGCTGGTATCGATACTTAAATGCCAGTTTTGCATCTGCAAGTTCACGGAAATCACCGGCAGACTACAACAATTTTCAACAGGCATTGCAGGGAGCATCCCCTCCCCTGACAACGGCTACCTGGAGGACCCATTGTTTTACATGAGTAACAAACTTTAAACATGGCAGTGGGCGAAAGCAGCTCCAGCTCTAGTTCTGCAGCACCAAGCTTGATAGAGAACGTAAAAAGCAGAAGCACTGTCTGGAAATAGTTCGCATATGAACCAGATGAACAAGGAAAATCAAAAGATGTGGACAAGCCCATTTGCAAGAAGTGCTTCAAAGTTGTCACAACCAAAACGAGCAGCACGACAAATTTAGCAAAGCATTTGAAAGACCATCACTCCGAATTATACGCGGAGTTTCGAGAGGAGAGTAAAGTTGTTGTTCAAACATATGAATATGAAAATATGAATATTTTAAGTGCCACTGTCAAGCAATACTGCTGAAGTAAGTTAACTATAACAATGGCGGTGTCTTCGCTTCTCTCTTCGCGTTTTACAATCATCTAATTGCACAACGCGCATATATTTTCACTGCTGTGCCATGCAAAGCGAGAAGTGCTTTTATTAGTTTGGCTCAAAAACATTAAAATACATTTCTTTCCTTTATTCATTCATTTATTTATTTCTTTATTTTTGGCCATGGTGCCAAACCTATAAAACTCCGTTGTTCGTATCTGACAATCATTATGTATGTCTTATAGTTCCAGGCTGAGGCTGAGAGAAGGGAACCAGCAGCCAGACCTAAACAGCCACAAACACAACCCTACCAGCACTGTTTAAACAACAACGGAAATACAGTGCAAAATCACCAAAGGCACAAACGCTCAACAGGGCTGTTGCCAAGTACATCTGTATGGACCAGATCCCTGTCTACACTGTTAAAAATATTTTATTTATTTTACAATGTTAATGGCCTTTTCTATTTATTAGGTTTATTTTTTCATTGTATTGTTTGTCTTTTTTATTTTTTTGGTGTTGTTCTGACTTTATTTTAAAAAAAAAAAAGTTCCTGTGTTTGTTTTTTCTCCCCCTGTAAGTATCGAAAATAGTATCGAGTATCGAGCACCATCCTTAGTATCGGTATCTAATTTGAAATTTCAGTATCGTGACAAGCCTAATGAACACATCATATCACACAACATAACTGGCTTTAGTGGAAATGGGGCTCAGACCCATCAAAACCCAGCCCCGCACGGAATGGCTATCCCAGGCAGCCTTTTTGAGACTTTCATCTTTCCATCACTCCCTCAGTTCATCCCTCTCAGTGACAAGCAAGGCCAGCTGTGTCAGAGTGTGGAGATGGACTCAGAGGGCATCGATCGCCCAGCAGGAAACGCTGAAGAGGGAAAGCACAGCTCCGGCAGATTGATTGAGGAGGGAGCCTCCGGACAGCTAAAGATCTCTCTAAACAAACATGTAGAGAGGCGATCAATTGGCAGCGCAAACTTGCACGTTCATACAGCTCTCGAAGTGCCATTATGATGACACAGCTCTACATACTCACTGCCACCAAAAACACACTCTGTGCACAACCAATAAGGGATCACATGTTATCACGTGCAAAATGTGCAAGAGGGTACAGCTAATGTATGGGGATGCAGTATGTAATGATGACACAGTGTGTGATGTAACAATAGGGCTACATGATCAGGAAAAATTTCATGTGGCATTGATACTGGTACACACTGCAGATGGAATCTGTACTCACTTAAGATGGAGTCAGTACTCAAACTCCATATGCATGCAGAGCTGGAGGTGAAATTAATCTGCATCACTTCCAGCATTATTGTGTTGAACTATTTAACTGAATTGTTTACCCATTTTATTAAGCAACTGAATCACTAATTTTAATACCACTGCAGATCAAATAAATTGGGGAAAAATCAGTTTCTTTAAATCAAAACATTAACAGCAAAAAAAGCAGCATATACAGCAGGTACCAAGGGATATCTTTCACCATCTTCACTTTGGCTACGCGGCTCTCAGCCCGTGAGCAGTGTTAAAAACACAACATTCACAAGTACTTGATTTTCAAGCTTGATTTCAAGCTCAAAATCGCTACCAATTAAGTTGACAGCCTTATATAAAGGGCTCTGATACCCTGCCTGACCACATGTCTGCAGCAACTGTGTAATTAATAATGGTCTGGGATCACATGTTTGGTAATGAAGGAAAAATATTCAGTGTTGAGTGCTGTGCATATCAAATGGTCTGTAGGCTGTGTTGTGCAGATGTAAAGAAGGTGCTACACTCATAGCCATGCACTGGGAAATGTACCCAAAACCGACAAACATTTGAGGTGGGAGTGGAATGTGTTTTTTAAAACCATGTACATTTTTTGTGGTGCTGTTTGAAATATGGTTTCAGAATCAGCCACAATGGCAGAGCGAGTATCACAAAATACCTGCACCACCAACACGCTGCCCTTAAGATGAAACTCTACCAAAGAAAGTTCCCCTTCAGAACTTCCCTACTTTTCCTTACTTGTTCTCAGAGGAAACCCTTTGTTTAACAACAATGTAGTTCCTTCCTAAGCTGCCCACCTTTGGTAAATACTGGTGAGTGGCTGGCATTTGTGCTTATGAGTGTGTGTGATGTAAAGCTTGTGAGCGTGCCGCACATGATGTAATTCACGATAATCTAATGCTTGTGAGTGTGATGCACATGACACAATCTGCAACGATAAAATGCCACGTGTGTAGTAATCTGCCATGATGAAATGCTTGTAAGTGTGACACAGGGAACATAGCACACAGAGAAGGCCTCTCACCGTGGAAGCGCTGGGCAGTCTTCCTGCGCAGTGTCTCCAGTGTCTCCTCGGTGTCGGCCCACTCCAGCACCAGACGGCGGCCGTACAAGTGTGTGCTGTGACAAAGCGTGGTGAAGGCTTTCTGGGGGGGGGGGGGGGGGGGGAGCAGGAGATGAGAATGTCACACACAGAGACACACACGTGTTGCTTTAGTAATAGTCCTCAATTAAGCCTTTTTTTCAAAGCCAAAACCATTACAACTGATTTGAGGAGAGTGAAAATAATTAGCAAAATGAAAGAGTGACAGTCACACATGCACACACACATACACACAAACAGGTAGGCAAGTATTTAGCTTGCATCACATGCTTCCTTCCTGGGAACAAGTCATTAAACTCCCCACCCCGACTCTCAACTCCTCTGACCCTGCAGCCTGTGCCCACAGCAGTGGGGGGTGTATGGTTGCCAGGCACAAATCTGACTGCATGACGCATGCAGATGAGCATCTATTTGGTGCCACTTTACTTAAAGAAAACAGCAATTAGCCACCTAAACTGCTGGCTGTTTATTTAACCTGACAGTGCCGCGCGCTAATGGGGGGAGGGGGGGTCCTCTGACAAGGTGCAAATGCGGCATGCCGAAACAGCTGTTTGCAGCTGCCACAAGATTCTGCTGATGTACAGACGGGGAAATAAATCAAATCGTGACTGCTGTTTATCTTGTCAAAGAGTGTTTATTGACAGGCTTCGACCAGCCCGCAGACTGATAGGCCAAGGCAGATGCTGTCCTGTGGCACTGCGCGGGGCACGGAGAGCGCCCTCAGGTGGTTACCAAGTACCTGACTACGAGTGGACTCGCCCTCCGCAGGTCCGCAGGACAAACAGCATGGCTGCATGAATAACTAGCTCCATGTTAGGAACATACGAACAAGCCAGGCCACTTTGCACCCTCCTCCCGCATTACAGCAGGCTAATGGTGCATCCATACCAAAGTCCAGACTTTGATTTAGGGCTGTACAATATCTAAAAAAAAAATACATACACGTGTACCTATCTAAATGGGGGCCTTCCATTCATTTCTACGGGCAAAACCCGTACATTCCAACAATGACACCCTTAACCCCTACTGAGCCCTAACCTTAACCCTAAATAACCAAACAAAATACAATACATTTTTACTTTTTTGATTGCATTCACACATTTTTATAAAACTGAGCTTATATGAGGTCAATGTCCCTAAAAGTAAGGAAGTTTCAGGTGATCTATGCAAACCAACACACACAAAGACCTGTACTCATATCTTTGTGGGTACCATCAATTCATTTCTATAAGTAAAACCCTAATTCCCAACTACAATGACAACCTTAACCCATACCCAGCCCCTACCTAAAGTAATGTACTATATATCTGAATTTAATCATGTAATGTATATCTGGATCGCACCCATGCACAGACACAGACACACACGACCAAACAGAGCACTTAAATTTTCTTAGTTGAAAGAAAAATGCAAAACCATGACAAAACAAACTTCAGATAAACCGCTAAACAGTTGGATTTAAAACTCGCCAGGCATGAGAGTTGCTGTTCAGCGATGCTGATCCTTATTTTTTAGCCTCTGTAGAAAACAACTGATTGGCAGGCAAAATTTACTTATGATTTAAAACATATGGACCATCTAAAACTATATAAAGCAGTGGTTCACAAAATTACGGTAATTACGGCATAAGAAACATTTGTTTGAAGCCTGAACTGAAAGACAAATCATACATCTTTGTTATCTCTGTGTGGAGCTTAGAAGCCTGCTTTGCTGACAAAGGCGATAATTTCAGGTTAGTCACTGTCAGATATCGACATCGGGAGACTTGTCTCAGTCAATTATCGATAATATCTCCTAGCCGTAATACTGAGAGCAGCCTCAGTCCCTCGGTATTAATACCAAATCAATGCTGCAAAACACTCCCATTTAAATATTATATTGCTTTGAAATTAACAGGCCTCTTTATGCATTGAACTAACTGCAACAGCCTATAATTCAGTTCCAACATTAAACAAGTGGCAAGAAAAAGTATGTTACTAGTTAACCCTCCTTTGGCACCAATAACCTCAAAAAAGCACCTCTTGTCGCTGCAGATCAGACCTGAAGGAATTTTTGACCCTTCTTCCTTGCAGAAGTGCTTCAGCTGAGCCACATTTTTAGGTTTGGTGTGAACGACTTTCTCATTCCACAGTATCTTTTTGGGTTAGTTCTAAGCTCTGACAGGACCACTGCAAATGGCAGGTTTTCTTTTTCAAGCCACTCTGCAGTAGATTTACTTCTACTGCAATGTTTAGGGTCATTGTCCTGTTGCAATACCCAAGTTCTACTGAGCTTTGGCTGGCAGACAGCCACCCTCGTATTATTCTGCAGGATACTTTGATCATCTAGGGAATTAAAATTTTCCCCTTAACAATGGCAAGCCGTCCAGGCCCTGAGGCAGCAAAGCAGCCCAAAATCATGATGCTCCTTTCCACTGTACTTCACTGTTGGGATATTTTTGATGTTGTTATGCGGTGCCCTTTTTACATATAGTGCACATATAGTGTGGCACGTTCTTGCCAAACAATTCAAACTCAGTTTCATTAGTACACTAAACATTTCCCTAGTAGTAGTATGTAGGTGTTCTTTGTAAAACTTTGTAAAAACAGGCAAGCAGCACTATTTTTGGAGAGCAGTGACTTCCTCCACTGTGTCCTGCCACGAACATCGTGCCTGTTCAATGTTTTGTATATGGTAGACTCATGCACAGAAATGTTAAACAGTTCCAATGATTTATTCAAGCCTTTAGCAGTTGCACTACGTTTGTTTTTGTATCTTTGGAATCATCTAGGCTGGCCGCCCACTTCAAGGCAGAGTAGCAACAGTACTAAATTGCCTCCATTTACAGACAATTTGTCTATTTGGGGACAGATTAATATCTAAGTTCATTGAAATGACTTTGTAACTCATTCCAGCTTTATGCAAATCAACACTTCTCGATCGTAGGCCTTCTGAGGTCAATTTTTTGTGAGACATTTCACATCATCAGATACTTCTTATGAACAGCACACACGCACACTCACACAAACACACACACACTTTACATACTCATTGACAGCTGAGATCTCACACTTCCTGATAAATTTGATTCCCCCTCCCACAAGATGATGAAATTAACACTTCCTCAGACTGATTTTGTGTATACATATGTATAACTCTACACGTGTGAAGCTGGACGAGGAGGGATTTGTGCGTCTGTGAGCATGTGTGAGTGTATGGGACCGGGTGTCTTTCTGAGTGTGCGTGCACGTGCAGCAGCTCAGGACGCTGCCAGTTGACAAAGCAGGACCCCAGGAGAGGTGTGATCTTGTAATGGTTGGGGTACATTGCGTGTCTGGGGGAGAGGGGGGGCAGTCGTTACACTCTGTCATTAGGACCATGATCAGGCCGAAAGAGACCAGAGGGGGTACAGCAAGACAGCTGGGCCCTGAGAAAATTGGAAAAAAAAGAGTGAGAATCATTGATAGGGAGCAACAGAGGCCAGCTTTAGAGAGGAGATGGAAGACAAACAGGTCAGGAGTGAGGGGGGCAGACACACAGCAGAACAAAGATGAAAAACAGCAAATGAGTGTCTCTCAGGAGGCAGGAGAGGCTGGAAAGAGCAGAAATCCTCACTGCCCTAGTGGTCCGATGGGCACAAGAGCTGAGAGCAGAGACAGGACATTGAAAGGGCCCCACGGCAGTACTGAAAGGGCCCCACACCCCCCGGCAAGCCTCACCCAACTATTACTGTGGCTCAAAGCACCCTGGGTGACAACAACTCAGGCCGACAGAGGGGCTGTGTCAGGCTAGAAGCCCAGTCTGGGGACAGCCTCGCATCAGCGTGGGAACGCTAACAGGCGAGGACCTTACCTTAGCGTCCTGCTTGGTGAGGAAGTCCACAAAGCCAAAGCCGCGGTGTGATCCCGTCCCACTCATTTTCTTGGGCAGCCTGACAGTCTTAAGCTCCCCAAAAGTCCTGGAAAATAGATAAGACACAAGCTCACCTACGTAATACATCAGCTTGGGGTAATGCATTCACCTGCTGGTCAGCATAACCTGATTACTCCATTATCACACATGGCAGTTATTTCACATGGGTCCCCAGTGAAGTTCCACAGAACATAATGTGATGTTTATGCCAAAATTACCTGCTTACTTTACTGTCGCAGCTCGTAAGAGTAAGAACCACAACAAACGGCAAAGGACAGACATAAACCATTTATTGCATACTGAGGAGAGATCTGATTTAGCACATCACTAACCAGCACTAAGGCACTGACACCCCATAGCATATTTGATTAGTCAATCAGAAGGCTGTTTATTGGGCCATGCATAATAATAGCTGCTGCACTTAATTATTTGCAGATAGAATTTCCAAAAGTAACAAAACACATCATTCTAAACTGCCGTCTTCGTTGGTCTGTTATCTCCAGTGAGGAACTACTTCTCTGAGACATGGTTCCTTGTACAGAAAGACATGTTTTGAGAATTTCCATTCCCGGGTGGCTCCGCCTGTATGGTACCCTCACAGGGCTCATGTGTCCTGGCTGCATTTCAGTTGTCAATTTAGGCTGTCTGAAACTTCTGACTATTGTCATCTTCCAGAGTTCCAGAAGTAGAAATTTCACTCTTGCCAGCCGCATGGCATTTACAGAAGCATCTCCTGATTTAAAAAGTTTAATTTTTATTTCCAATTCAGACCTTTATAGTTTCCCCAAACACTTGCAGGGGTCAGACTTGTACTGTAGAAAGGTTAGTAAAGGGCAGAATCCCCCCACTCACCCTAGAGGCAACCCCCCCCCCCCCAATCACAGCAATCCTGTTAATAAGCTTCAACAGTAGGGCACATTCCCTACAGGTCAGATCTTGGCAGAGAAGGCAGAGTGAGACTGACAGGAAGCATGGGAGTACCAAAGGCAGCCCTCCACCAATGGATATGTTGCATCTACTGACATCAGGCTGTGACATCATCCCTGGGGTGGCTCACATTGCAGGAATACGTTCTGACACTGGATAGTGCTTCCAGACCCACTTAACAAGTAGGCAGCGGGTGAATGGGGGGTGGGGCGCTGTTTAGAGACAGCTTTTAGGATTAACTTTTGTGGCTGACTTTTGTCTGGGTGTTAATCTCAGGAAATGTCATGCTACTATGGGCTGGTGAGGGGGTGTCTGGAATATATACAAGCCACAAGGACAGAATTACAGTGGAACAGCAAATTAAAAATGCTTCCAACTTAAGTGTCTACTGCTAATCTGCACAAACAGACTTTTTACAAGCTGTTAAAAAAAAGTTTTTACTCACACCAGATTTTGTATTTTTATTTTCTAATGTATTTTAACACAAAACAGAAGAAAACATATTGGAACAGAAAATCTATGAACCAGACATCCAAAATTTTATATATACTTATTAATTTAAAAATGACTGATATTTGGATGACCACATGCCTGACCAGAATAGGCAGTTAGAAGATCGATGAAGGGATGGACAATTCAGATATTTAACATTTTTCATAAGCCGATAAATCTTTCTCAACTGCATTCATTACAGCTACAATATTTAAAACATACCTCATATAAAATGAATAGTTTCTAAATGACCCAGGTCTAATGTACGTCACAAGGGAGGATGTGTTATTGAAATATCAGGCTGCTATAAGGCAACTTATAATTGCACCTACCAGTGTGCACAAGTAAATCTTAAGAGAAATCTAAGGATCTATTATTTTTTCATTAGTAGGCCGATTATCTCTTGATATCTACTGCTCTCGATCTCTAACCAATTAAAATACTTCACACTTTACATATGTAATTTTACATATTTAACCCCAGATTTTCATTACGCTGTTCATGCCTATTCTGATAAATTTTTACTTTTTTGTTTCCTGGGATTGCATATTAATTCATAAGTTCACCCTGTGGGTTAATACCACCCAAACTGTAATTTCTCTCTACTAAAACGTTTAAACTCCTTCAATAACTGATTTGTTACTAGGATTTGTGCTATTTAGAATTTTGTTTGAGAACACACACCTTTCCGGTTTATACTGTGTCTGGTAATTTTTTAGCAATACATAAATACTATTCCATATTCTTTGAAGGAATTCACATAGATGAAAACACTTTAATTCTGTTTTAAAGCCTGAAGACCAGAGCGTTCTTCTCCGAGGCTCACTGCACTTTAACCATTAGAATTGGTACACATGGCGAAATATTTGTTAGGGATTAAGCCTGGTTGTGTGCAAGGACAGGTGTGTCTCACCCGGCAGTACCTAATTCCCAAATTTTCATATTAGCATTTACTAATTTACAGTTTAATCTTAACACGTGCATGTATTTTGATCCATTATCTATCAGACATGCCCAGTGTTGTGAGTAACGGCGTTTAAGTATAACGGCGTTACTAACGGCGTTATTTTTTCAGTAACGGAGTAATCTAA
>JAODJU010000040.1:32600286-32613087 GCA_026776725.1 Gnathonemus echidnorhynchus
AGGAATTGTATAATCGTAGCATCACCTCCCTTGACTTAAACTCCACACACCTAGAGATATAACCCAACATTCTGTTCGCCACAAAGAGGCTTACCACCAGGGCTGTTGTGTACCCAGAGTACAGCACAGGGATAGATCAATGATGGTTTGGGTTGCAATGTCATTCCCTAGGCCCACTACTTGTTCTAGATGGGCATGTCACTGCCAAAGGACAACCAAACCATTCAGGAGGACCATGTTCACTCAATGGTTCAAACATTGTACCCTGAAGGTGGTGCCATGTATCAGGATGATAATACACTAATGCACACAGCAAGACTGATGACAGTAGTTTGATGAAAATGAAGCTGAACATCTCCTAGATCTGAACATTATTGAACAACTTTGGGGTATTTTGGAGGAGCGAGTCAGGAAACATTTTCCTCCACCAGCATCATGTAGTGACCTGGCCACTGTTCTGCAAAAGGAACGGCTCAAGAACACTCTGGCCACTGTGCAGGACTTGTATCTCTCATTCAAGATGAATTGATGCTATACTGGCTGCAAAGGGAGGCCTTACATCACACAAATAAATTATTGTGGTCTTAAACCAGGTGTTTCAGTTTCATTGTCCAACCCCTGTAATTCTAACATTGCCGGTGCGGCAGTGAAACTTGCCAGCGCTTATTAGCGGAATAATGTTACATCTTTTTTTATTCTGTGGATCTACTGGCTGGATTTAATGATGAAATTATAAACGATACAGGCTTTATAAACAAGATATAAATAAAATGCTATGTTCAGTTAAATCCAGGCAGGATTTGCCATAGTGTATTTTCGGACCGTGCATTTGATCCCCCACAATAACTAATAACTCCATCATTTTTGTGTCTGCCATGCTTATTTAGCATGAAGGTCTAAGTTCCTGTTGCGCGGTGGGAAAGCAACACATGAAAGTGGCCATAAGCTACAAAAGTTTCCAGTTGAGATGACCCAGGAGCTGGGAACCAGGAACGAGGTTCCTGAACTTCAGTGGGAAAGTGCTCATACTACATCCTTGCTAAAGCCATGAATCTGGGGTCACCCACCCATGTAGTCTTTGTTCTTGAGAAGGGCCTTTGTGACCTCCTCCTGAGATCGTAGGTCCACATACACATAGCCTAACCACAAAAAGACAAGACAGACAGAATCAATGTTTAATGACAATGGAGGATTTTATTATTAGAAACAATACTAATTATAGTTGTATTTATTTTTTTCCATGTCTGTTAAGGCTATAACACAAACTACAACTAACTATAACATAAAAATTATTAATAACAGGACCAATATAATAGATTAAAAAAAAACAACAACTTTAGGGACAGTATGGGCAAGATCCTGTTTTCTAATTGAATAAGGATATTAAGATACATAAACACATAACCTGTCATGTCGCCTTTGCTGTTCCTCACAATACGGATGGCAACAGGCTTCAGCGGAGTCATGAACTCTCGCACTTGTTGCTTAAAAAAACAAAGAGCCAATTAACCATCACCAAACCACTTGTGACTGAGTGAGACATGATTGTGGACTAAACAACATTTTAAGTCAACCAGATATTCTATGCTAGCTATGTCATTAACTTAGCATTTCTATAAATCTGAAAAGGCTGATTAAATATGCAGAGAAACCACTATACAGAGGTCAAACACTTAAAAGACAAATAAGCTCTTAGTCCCTTAGCAACCCTGTACCCCACTCGACCACTCACCTCCTTGACATTGAAAGGAGTACCACGAAGCTTAACTGTAAACTCCGTAGCAGGCTCCGTCTGCAGGGAAAAGAATGGCGTAAGGAATGAAGGCATCACACTGACATCACACCAATCTACATATGAAAAGTACATAGTGCCCTTCTGAGTACTCAACATTTTATGCTTAAACATCAGGCCAGAGATGAGGAGTACTTCCGTTTAACATTTGATCATGAAAAGTTTTCAATTCCCGTACATTTTACTAGAAGGTTCTATGTATGACCTCTCATGGCAGGCTTGTCTTTTCAGTCCCCTTGAAGTCCAATTATACCAGAGGTGCATTACACGATGTTTTACCTTAATGGGTGTCATGCTAACAATTACAGCACTAGGAGAAAATGCTAAATAAGTTAAAAAAGAAAAATTATCAAGTTCAATGAAGCGTATAAGTGTTAGTACAGGGAAGATCAGCATTTATATCTCTTGGACTGTGGTAGGTTAGCTCTTAAGGAACAACTGCAGCCTAATATTTTACAGGTTTACATACTCAACATCCTTTAGTTTTTTTAATATGAGACCATGAGCAGTCTTGTTTATTTTGACTGGAATAAATACTCACTTGCTTTTTGTCCATCTTGCCATGCCTCCCCTTCTCTTTGTGGGTATGAACAGTATCTCTGTTGCCACTTTCATAAGCACTGTCAGTGCAATGGCTGACAGCAGACCCCCCCACGTCCCCATCATCACCCTCATGCTCATCCTCATGCACGATTGCCACCTTAGAGCGCAGATACTCCATGTCAGAGAGCCCGGTCTTCAGGGAAGAATCTGAGCAGGAATTATACGGGATCACTCAGAGTGGAGAACAAAAACACAACAACTTACAATGCTCAAAAAAACTGTACCAAAACTGGTATAGTACTTATAGAACTGTAATGTGTTTAAATGGACTATTCTTTGATGTAACACATACCAAAACATTATGACCATGTGCCTAATGTACTGTTGCCACCAAAACAGCTTTGACCGACAAGGCATAGATTCAGCAAGACCTCTGAAGGCGTCCTGTGATATCTGCCACCAAGATATCAGCAGCAGATCCATAAAGTCCCTTAAGCTGCGAGGTGGAGCTACCTCAGATCGGATTTGCTGCTACTGCACATCCCAGGATTCAGGATTCAAAAGAATTCAGATCTGCGGAATCTGGTGGCCACAGAAACACCGTGAACTCTTCATCAGCTCCGACAACCATTACTGAACAGTTTATGCAGTGTGGCAGGGCACATTATCCCACTGACAGATGTGTCTGCCATCTGGGAATACCATTGTCATGAACAGGTATGTGGTCTGCAACAATGTCGTGCATCAAAGTACCCTTCACATGAATGGCCAGACCCAAAGTTTCCCATCAGAACTTTGCCCAGAGTATCAAATTTCCTCCACCAGCATGTCTTCCTATAGTACATCCTGGAGCCATCTGTTCCCAAGGGAAATGACACACATACCCGCCTGTCCATATGATGTCAAAGAAAACAGGATACATCACACCAGACGACCTTCTTCCACTGGTCCACAGTCTTGTCCCGATGATCACATGCCCATTGCAGACACTTCCGCTGGTGGAGACGGGTTGGCATTGGAATTCTAACTAGTCTGCAGTTATGCAGCCCCATACGCAGAAGGGTGTGATGGACTGTGTGTTGTGATTCAGCTATTTCATGCGCAGCATTAAAATATTCCATCAGTTGCCCCACAGTAGTCCTTATGCCACTCGGTACCAGACAGGACAGCCTCTGCTGCCCCTGAGCATCAGTGAGCCGTGGGCACCCAACAGTCTGTCATCGGTTTTTGGTTTTTCCCTCATCCAACCACAGTCAGTAGGTACTGACCACCAATGGCACCTTAGAAGCCTTGCTGTTATGGAAAAGCTCTGACCCAGAGTCTGGCCATACCAATTAGTCCCTTGTCAGTCATTCGTTCTTCACACTTCCCATTTCTCCTGCATTTAACTCATCTTCTATGAAAACTGGTTGTTCACTTGCCATTTAATATAATCCAGATGTATGTTTCTATGTGTGTTTGATTGTATGTACGTTATTTACATCATTATGGAGGCAGCTACTAAATTTTGTTGTGCTTGTGAAATCCACTAGCACAGTGACAAAAATCCTTGATCACTGACCTCTGCTCAGCTCACTGAGGTTTCCTCTGGGGAATTTCCTCTCATAGGCCAAAGTCAAACATAGGTAATTCAGGTCCAGAGAGTAGAAGTCCAGACCAAGGTTTTGTTTCAACCAACAAGCTGAGTTTAAAGAGTCACAGAGTATTAAAGTGGTTGGTTGAAACAAAATCTTGGTAAAGTAACTACTCTCTGGACCAGAAATACCCACCTCTGCCCAAAGGCATGTAGTTAGATCTTCAGCTCTAAATTACTCATAGTAATTAGTATTTATTCCCCTTGAACTTTTCCACATTTTGTCACATTAGAACCACAAACTTAAATGTATTTTATTGGGCTTTTATGCGATAGACCAACACAAAGTAGCGCATGATTGTGAAGTGGAAAGAAAATAAATGTTTTTCAAAATGTTTCAAAAATAAAAATCTGAAAACTGTGGCTTTGTATTCAGCCCCCTGTACTCTGATACCCTTAAATAAAATCCAGTGCAACCAATTGCCTTCAGAAGTCACCTAACTAGTAAATGTGTGTAATTTATTCTCAGTATAAATACAGCTGTTCTGCAAAGGCCTCACAGGTTTGTTAGAGAATAATACTAAACAAACAGCACCATGAAAACCAAGGAACACACCAGACAGGTCAGAGATAAATTTGTGGAGAAGTTTAAAGCAAGGTTAGGTTATAAAAAAATATCCCAAGCTTTGAACATCACACGGAGCACTGGTCAATCCATCATCCAAAAATGGAAAGAATATGGCACAACTGCAAACCTACTGTACCAAGACATGGTTGTCCAAGGAGAGCGCTAATCAGAGAAGCAGCTAAGAGGCCCATCATCACTCTGAAGAAGCTGCAGAAATCCACAGCTCAGGTGGGAATATCTGTCCACAGGACAACTATCAGTTGTGTACTCCACAAATCTGGCCTTTATAGAAGTGTCAAGAAGAAAGACATTGCTGAAAGAAAGCCACAAGACGTCCCATTTGCAGTTCCCATTCACAAGCCATGTAGGGGACACGGCAAACGTGGAAGAATGTGCTCTGGTCAGATGAGATCAAAGTTGAACTTTCTGCCCTAAATACAAAACACTATGTGTGGCGGAAAACTAACACTGCACATCACCCTGAACACACCATCCCCACTGTGAAACATGGTGGTGGCAGCATCATGCTGTGGGGATGCTTTTCTTCAGCAGGGCCCGGGTAGCTGGTCAGAGTTGATGGGAAGATGGAGCTAAACACAAGGCAATCCTGGAAGAAAACCTTTTAGAGGCTGCAAAAGACTTGAGACTGGGGCGTAGGATTGCCTTCCAGCAGGACAACGACCCTAAACATACAGCCAGAGGTAAAATGGAATGGTTTAGATCAAAGCATATTCATATATTAGAATGGCCCAGTCAAAGTCCACACTTAAGTCCAATTGAGAATCTGTGGCAAGACTTGAAAATTGCTGTTCACAGATGCTTTCCATCCAAACTAACTGAGCTTGAGCTATTTTCCAAAGAAGAATGGGCAATAACCCAAAAGACTTGCAGCTGTAATTGCAGCAAAAGGGAGTTCTACCAAGTATTGACTCAATCGAGCTGAATACAAATGCATGCCACACTTTTCAGATTTTTATTTGTAAAATATTTTGAAAACCATGTATCATTTTCTTTCCACTTCACAATTATGCGCTACTTTGTGTTGGTCTATCACATAAAATCCCAATAAAATACATTTAATTTTGTGGTTGTAATGTGACAAAAGTTCAAGGGGTATGAATACGTTTTCAAGGCATTGTACATCAATCTGGGCACATAAGTTATAAGTGTTAATAACACTTACTTTGAATCTCCTCATCCTCTTGGTCTTCATCTTGGCTAAGATCTTCAGATTCACTGGAGTCAAAGTTGAGGTAGTCATCTTTAGCAGCTTTGGACTTTTTCTTCTCCTGACTTGCAGTGCTGGTATCAGCTAGCTTTGGTAAGCTGTCATTGGCCCATGTGGGGCCTTGGGCTCGTTTCTGGTGTACAGCAAGGAACTCCTGAAAGCCCTGGTCCTGCTCTAGCTACAGGGGTGTTGGGAAAAATTCACCAGAGTTACACCATTAGACACGTGTAATACTCCACTGCTGTGTTGAAACTATCATGTACATCAGGCAGCAAATAAAGGCTGTTAATATAAAGGATGAAAAAAACTATTAAAATCCAGCTGCTTTCTTGAAAGATAACAGCTTACAGTGATCAAATATCATGCTTAAATTCATAATTTACCCAAATTAGTATTCTTTTTATTTTTATTTATTATTTGTAACACTTTACAGTGAATAATAGAAATGACCTACCTCTCCAACAACAGTTACAATTTCTTGCTTTTTCTTTTTCTTATTCTTCTGTTTCTCCTGAGATGTCAAATGTGAGAAGTTTCTAAAGTTCAATAGCAAGGCCAAGGGGCAGAATGTACATTTAAGTTCACCATAGTTACTGATATAGTATTAACTCCTGCTCACACACAACATACCTTTGTACATGTCCTGCTCACGAAGTTTTAATAATGTCAATGTCCAACTAAGACCCAGTGTATGGTAGGCTATAGGGCTGCACAATTAATCATAAAAAAAAAAAACGCAATCTCATTTCTAAATTACAATGGTTCTTCTGCATTGTATTGCATCAGCTGGATCAAAACAAGCGCTCCTACTATTCCAAGAATCTCAAGTGTTCCAGAATTCTGCATTCTCTTTAAAGGGCACTTTCCCAGTATACCAGGTACCTTACTTTTGGCACTTCAAGGAGGTACCAAAAGTACGGTACTTCAAGGTGTTGGTTTTCCATTGCTGTAAAAACTGCTACTGGCACAGAATGACATCACAGTGCAAGGTGGGGTATTTTGTACTAAAATCGAAAAATGGCTGTAGTATATTATAGGGCTGGCTGATGTGCGATATTAATACCAACATTGCATGTTGTGCATGTGCAATTCTTATTTGTCAGTCAGCTAGATTAAGATCAGGCTTTTGCTTACTTTCAATGTATACAAACATTATAGCGCGGGGAGGTTCAGTTTTGCCAAAACATTTTGACTTTTGTAATAGGGAAAATAAAAATAAGTTTTGTAATTTTAATTATTATTCCTTTTCAATATTATTTAGTATATATTTAAAAATCAGTTTAAAGTTTACCTACGCTGCTTTTGCATGAGCACCACATGCATTCTCCGAGATAATCATAATCATTTTCATCCTTGCAGTTTAAATCACTCCTAGACAGGTCTTTGAGAAATTTATGGTGAATTCCTTTTTTGTTTTATAAATACTCCATTATTTATTAGAAAATCACATTGTAATAGAAATTTTCCAAAACCATGTTGCCCTAGTATATTATACAAAATACTTTATTTCTTTTTATGCTATCCTGAGCTCTGGTTCTTCCGATCAGATCGCAATTAAAGCTATTAATTATTAATAATTATTTTACCTCGTTTTTCTGAGTTTGCAACTGTTTTCAATATGCTGGTTGTATTGGGTTTCAGAGGCAGACTATTGCATAACCGTCTAATACATGTGTCAATTGTAAGTCTAGACTATGTGTCAATTGCAAGTGCTCTAGATAAGGGGCCCAGTCTTGAGCTCCTTCACCTCATGCTCCTTGTTGTTGGCTGAGGGTGGGTGGGTGTGTTTGCTCCAAGCCCTAGCCTTGGTAGGATCCCCAAAAGACTTGCACCATTCCACCTGAAAAATAAAGCAACAACCTCCAACTTAGTAGGGTAGCTAATGAAAGGAGAATTATGGTATTTCCATCTTGTGGACAAAATCATGAAGTAATAGTGTGTGAGTGCAAATGTAATGCTCTCGCCATCCTACCGTCACCCTGGAGGTGTCCACAAAGCTCTTGTTAAAGTGTTTAAGCGCCCTTTCTGCCTCCTCTTCTGATTTGAAGCCTACAAATCCAAACTTGCGGAACTTTCCCTCTTTCGTAAACTTCAGAGAGCAATCAGTCAGGCTACCAAAGGCAGCAAACATCCCACGAAACCGCTCCTCCTTCATCTGGCAATATAATCATAATCAATTGGCTTCGATCAGTCGTCAACCATCCTCTTATTATCGGACACAAAATATATATGGCCGACTCAATTATTACACATTAAGTAACGCGACGCAAATAGTTTAAAAGACCAAGGGTTCTCTAGTGGTAGTAACACGCGTTGTTTAGTTATAACTATTTATACAGCACTGTTAAATCGATGTATGTCCATCGATGTGGACATACAAATATTATAAAATTACTTCTATCTTTGGCATACGATATTTTTCTGGTCTGATATGAGCTCCAAACACTTATTTATAAAAGTAACAAACATACTAACCCCGTTCGGGAGATTCTTCACTATTAATCTAGACATTATCGATTATTATAAAGCCTGTTAGCAAAGTAAAACAGAAATGAAAACACTTTAAAATAAAAGCATGAGGTTTTCAGCACGCCGCCATCTTGTCATGTCGATGCGTGACGACGTACATTGATGACACTATCATTACGCCAAAATGCGTCGCGTTTGTAGTTTTAATCCGTTGCGTGGTGCATATCAATACTGTCTGAATTACAGAATATGCTACAATGTCCTTCTATATCGGCTTTCATGCATTGTAATTAAGTGCCGATTGTTCTGTAGTGTAGTGAGTACAGGTGAAAATCACACAGTACATACAGAGGCAACTGTACAGGAAAGTTTTACTGGCATATGTACTCACGGTTGCACTTTTTATCCGCGAGACGGCGCAAAAGGTCACAAAATATATGCGCACATCAAAGAGAAATTTTCCCTCGATTGATATAGATCCTCGGTCAGACAATGTACAAGCTTGTTACTGATGGATTTCAGCGTTGTTAGCAATGTTTTCTCTACCACAAACTACAGTTAGTCCAATTCGAATCTAATCGTAGTTCGATCTGGCTTTCTTGATTAATTATGTTGCCTGAGCTATGTTGTTCCCCCAGCAGACCATAGCGTAGAACAACATGCTGGCCACAATGGACTGATAGAAATTTTCTAGCAGCCTACTGATCACATTGAGATATCTGAACCTCCAGTACCTGTCTCTGGATGATGACCAGTCTTAAGGACTCCCTGGTATGCTGGATGGTGTTGGTGGTAAATTTTTACAGGTGGCATGAAACGGTATTGTCGTAGTCCAGGTCAATCATATTAGGGGTCAGGGACATAGAAGGATTGTGGATGAGATTCAGGGGGTCCAGAACTTCATAGGGGCCTCAAAGCCTGCCATTGAGGGCCTTCTGTCAAGCAAAATCTACCAGGAGGCACCCACCGCCCCTGTCAGGTTTGTTTTTCTGTGCTGTGAATGTTCAGAGACTTCCCTCCAGCAGTGCAATACAGAGATTTTTCTAAATAGTGTCGGGCCAGATCAAAACTTAATACAACAAAGGGAATCTCTTCTGCAGGCCTTTTACAGATAATCTGATTGCAAAGTCTTTTTTTAACTACCTCACCACTCTTTAACTTTAAACTGGTACCTTGCCAACAAAAGGAAATGCAATACATGCCTAATTAAAATAAAGCTGAGTCATCCGTACAACATGCTAGTCTAGCCATGTCCATCCAAGGTGACTGCCACTGCTGTTCTCTTCCAGTTTCCTGAGGACTGGCAGAGTTAAATGTGAGAATCAACGGATGAAAAGTTCGTTGCACCCCCACCCTGCATGTATAGACTTTGGTTTTGCTGCAAGGCAGAGCTGAGGTAGCTTGATAATAGCTATCTTGTTGGTTTACACCAGGGTTCCCCAATTCCAGTGCTGGAGGGCCAGTCTACAACACAGTTTGTAGATTCACCTGCTCAGACGTACCTAGTAAACCCAGTAATTGGCTGTTTAAGATGTGTTTAAGCAGGTAAATGCAAGCTGTGTTGGATTCTGGCCCTCTAGAACTGGAACCCTGCTTTACACCGTGTCTGTACACATAAGGCAACAATGGAGCCTTACAAAAAGGTAGCTTTCTCAGGGTTTATTAAAAGCACAGATGCAATAAACCCACAGTGTTCACTCAGCCCCCGTGCACATTAGACAAGCCAAGTTATTTTTTCATAGGTATTATTGTGAGAGATGTAGTGAATGCAGGGTTGACTAGCACTGCTGTGTTTACTGATCAGTTCATTCGCTTCACATACTCTAAGTGTGTATGGGTATATTTAGAAATATATGCACATTTCTCTGTAACAGTTCTTGAATTACAGTAGATTATCATGTTCTTTCTACCTTTCCCTTGCAAAAAGTGAAAAAACAAAGCATACTGAAGCATATTTCAGCCTTTTCTGCATTTATTCCTGTAACTATACTTTCTATACATTATATTCAATATATATTGTGTCAGATTTCCATTTCTGTTTATCTAAACAAAAAAAGACTCAGCATACTTCTAGAAACTACTTCTAAAAATACTTAAAAGTTAAAATGGAACATCTTGTAATTCTATGTAATGTTTCTTTTATCTAGGTCATTGTGTGATGAGTGACGAAGTGTCCTTGTCGGGAGGGATCTTTTGCTAGTGGAATGCTATGGTGGAATGATTTGATTTTGAGATTGATATAGGAAGTGTTTTGTTTTAGTGTATTTTGGCTGTGCCAAATTATGTGCTGATCAAGACAAGAGTGTGAAAAGTTTTAAATTTGGGACTGGGAAATGTAACCATCTGCAAAAGCCTGTAATGGAAACTATTGTAATAGCGTAATTCTGACATTACTTTGTGCATTTACTGTAAGAGTGACAGAAGCTAGACAAACAGCCTGCATATTCATCTTTGTGGGTGAGGCAGTGGCCAAAAAGCACCCGTGATGGATGCTCTGAGAGAGGAGTGCCCACATCACAATGTTTGCGTCGGCATCCTCTGACAGATTATTGTTACATAAACCTAAAACTGGGCCATACAACACAGAGCACTTCACTGCATGACCTCTATGGAAGGCTTGTGCCCGGTAAGGTGGTAGGGCAGGTGAGGTGAAATATGCAAATGTTTGTAATTGTATGGGACAGCGTAACATTTCGCCCCTCTGTGGCATTCAGAGAGTGTATCCTAGCATGGTGTCACTTTTCCTCTCGGCTTGCTCTCCATTCCTCAATCACTTAGAGGAATCTTCCTTGGGGAGGAGGAAAGGTTATGCTCACTGTATAAATGATCAGATGTCACACTTAGATGCAATGAACACTTGGTACCTGGATAGATCTCCAGAAGATTGCTACAGATGGATCAGCCATGCCAAGAGACCCTTTTCAAGCGTATTGTGAGAGAGGACATAAGTGAGATGTGAATGGGAACTTCTGGCCAAATGCTGGACTGATTAGCATTATATCTTTATTGACTGGTAGATATTCTATATATTGTGTATTTATATGTGTAGTTTATATATTGCAGTACTATAATTACTGTAAATTCATTTTGTTTACTTTGAAATTACTGTATGGGAAACTATGCCAAAAATAAGCATATTGAAGTATGTTGTAGCATTCTTGGTTCATTCCCATAGTATATGCCATAGAACATTCTATACAGTAATGAGATGTCATTCTTGTCAAAAATCATCTAAGGTACTTCAGAAACAAATGTATATCTCTTATAGTGGTTCCTACTGTTAGTGTTTTTAGGTTATTGCATTTAGAGTGGCAAAGCACTTTCACTGGGAGAGAACTTACACCAGTGTCTTAGTAGAAAACAGGTACATGTTTATGTAGTTTTAGTGTACTTTGGATGAGAAATTAACTGTTGTTAACAGAACTGCATGCTGGTGTGGCATGTGGGAGGCAAGTAGAGGAGAAGATGTTCGGATGCATGCTGGTGTTGCATGCGGTGTGGCGGCGGGAAGGCGAAGAGAGGAGATGTCTGGATGCATGCGGTGTGGCAGGGGGGAGGCAAAGAGAGGAGATATCTGGATGGATGGTGGTGTGGCATGTGAGAGAAAAGGAGAGTAGGAGATGTCCGGATGCATGCTGGTGTGATGGGGGAGAGGAGGAGATGTCCAAATGCATGCTGGTGTGGCAAGAGGAGAGGAGGAGATGTCCAGATGCATACTGGTGCGGTGGGAGGAGAGGGGGAGATGTCTGGATGCATGCTAGTGTGGCAGGGAAAAGGAGGAGATGTCAGGATGCATGCTGGTGTGGCAAGGAAAAGGAGGAGATGTCAGGATGCATGCTGGTATGGCAGGGGAGAGGAGGGCAAAGAAGATGTGGAAGAGGCAGGGGAGGACAACAGTATTTGGGAGAGACCTCTGGCCCGGGGCTCTAAAATTGCTTTCTGATAATACTCCTTGTTAAAAACCCTATTTAAACAAAATGGACTGAGTTAAAATTGCCAAATAATGTGATAATTTCAGGCAATGTCAGGAACACATTGCTGGCTATCAGTGACTGCCACCTTATTCACTATAGAAGCTATACCACAGCAAGTCCCATGACCTGATGTCTTTATCGGTGGTGACAGGTGCTGGTTGTGAGGACATCACCATGGGCTGAGGATTCCTGAGACTAGGTGCAAGAAGCTTTTTCCCTCTGTGCTTTAGAAGGTATGACACCAGGAGTGAGGCTGATTTAGTGTTTGTGCTCTCTGGTGTACATCCCACCTCAGGGATTGAAGCAGACTCTAATGGCAATCCATTAAATTATACTACTTATCGATTGGAAAAACAACTAAACAGACATGATGTCACGACATGAATGACATGAATGACAAAGGACTCGAGGGCCGGCACTGTGGCAAAACAAAAGGGGGTTTATTGAGATCAACAGACATAAACTGGAAATAAACAAGATTGCGAGGGATCAAAATGGGTAGACAGGAGCAAGGAAGTAGGGGTGGCACGGTTCACAAAACCCACGGTTTGGTTTGTATCACGGTTTTAGGGTCACGGTTTTCGGTTCTGTACG
>JAODJU010000040.1:32613187-32628907 GCA_026776725.1 Gnathonemus echidnorhynchus
GCGCAAAAGGGAAACACACTGACGTCACATACGGGGCACGAGGCTACATTGCGCATGTCATGAACCGTCGAACCGTGTGACGCATGCATGCTCCGAACCGAGACAAGCGAACCGAACGGTTCGGTTTTTTTTCATGAACCGTGCCATCCCTACAAGGAAGGGCACAGGCATCTCAAGGGAACAAGTCAATTACTGGACTGGGGAACACAGGACTGGGAAGTACTTATATACTAGACTAACAGGGGAGCTAACGAGAAGCAGCTGCGAGTGATTAACACAAGGGTTAGGAACGAGGGCTAAGACAAATGAGTAACAGGGAGGAGACAGGAGGCTCAAGTGGACATAGCAGGCAGGATGTGACACAGGCCATTGGCTAGGCCATTATACAAAATGACAGGGAATACCTCTATAAGTAATAAATATGCAGATTTACTTTTTTAACTTTTGAATTTATGTGAACGTGAAATTCTACCTGATTAACAATAAGATGTAAGCTACAGAGGGACTGCAAGACTGGGGCAGGAGGGTGCCGCAGTTCCTTTTCTCAAGGCTGCAGCAGATGAGGTGTCCAAGCAGACCTTACCAGTCAGACAAGGGTCTGGGCAGCTGGCCCAAATAGTGTGTTCCCGTTTCCCTCTCCTGGAGACAGACTTGGCTAGCCCCTCTTCTGGTCCCCAACCAACACCGTTGACCACACTGAGACTTGTGACCGGGTTGATGCAGATGTTTGGCTGAGGTGGGGGCCCATGGAGTGGATCTTAGGGCAATGCCCAGAGGGTCCCACTCCAAGTCCTGTGGCTGGGTATCATCAGGGTCAGCCCAACCTGGTCTAACAGCAGCCAGGGAATTGGGTGAGTTGGGCCATGGAGCCAGCAGGTGGATCCACAGCGAGCCGAGTGGCTTCACACAGTGGAGAGTCAGCTGGTGGGGGAGCCTCATCCAGTGGATAGCCAGCAGGCTGAGAGACCTCACACCACAGGGAAGCAGCAAGCTGAGTGGTTTCAGGTAGTGAAAAGCCAGCAGGCTGAACAGTATCACCTTCGATGATTCCTCACACTTCAGCCAGTATGCGCCAGACCTTCACCTCTTGAGGATCCGCACCTTGGATGAGTTTCACAAGCACCCCCTCCATCAACCAGAAGAGGGGCTCAGACTCAGGGATCCTCCAGACCCCCCGGATTATGGTGCGTTCCATTCGCCCTCGGAACTTGGATTCTGAGTCGGATACCGAGTTTTGAAGCTGGAAGTGACGACATGCGCGCTCCTGTTTCTCGGAGATCCAATAAATATCTCGGACAGCACAGAGGATCCCTAGTTCAGAATCCAACATGGCTGCGCCCTTTATCAACAGAAGGGAAAGTTGTAGTTTTATCCTGTTTAAGCACTGCTTCTCATATGTGGCTCATTAAATCGGTCGCACACATTATACCATCCAACTTATCTGTGGATGTGTTGCTACAGAGTTTTATACATAAAGCACTGCGCGTGATGTGTTATCAACTGATATTGCTAACAATGGCTAACAATTAACCAGGCTAGAATTGGATTTCATAATTAGTCGGATTTTTGTCGGATTTAAGGTACTTCAGGCTAATTGTAAGTGAACGAAGATAAAGACCATTTATTTTAAACTGAGGTACCTTAAATCTGACAAGTTGTCCGGCTAAGCAAAAAATCTTTTTTTTTTTCATATGGGTCCATGGTATTGCTACTTCTGTGGCAAATACAATGCATCCGACTCAGTTTTCCTGAGATTTTAGCGGATGTGACGTAATCTCGAAAAATCAGATCCCAAAGCAAATGGAATGCACCATTAGTCCTCAGCTCCAGGGTGGTGTCTAGGAAGGAAAAGAAGTCCTTCACTTGAAGCCAAGGTAGCTCCTGTGGCTCTGGCAGTCTCTTTGACCCCCGAATCCAAGGCACTCAGGGTATCTGGTCAGCAGGATGCAGAGAGTTGTGAAAGCTGGAGCAAAAACTCAGGCTGCTGGTGTTGTCCAGGAGTTAAGTCATTCTGTAGTGTCGGGCAGGACTAAAGATGCAAGAGCAGGCATGGTTGGAAAACTAAAGGTGGTTTTATTGATATAAAGGAACAAAGACTGGAAATGAACTGCATCTCAAGGAATCAAAACAGGATGACAAGAGGAAGGCAGGGCAACAAGGCATAGACAACATGAGGGTATGGTGTCAATGACTGGACTAGGGAATACTTATATACAGACTGACAAAGGAGCAAATGAGAGGCAGCTGAAGTGATTAACAAGAGGGCAGGAATGAGAGGTGAGAGAAATGAGTAATAGGCGTGGCTTGCTAGGGTCATGCCAGGGAGGAGACAGGAAGGATGGGTGAATGTAGCAGGCAGGACATAACAGCTAGCTGCATCAAAGAATTTATATCGAGCTATACAAGTCATTTTGGCACAAATAATAAATGAATTAATGGTATAAATAAAGACACAGTAAGCTAGCTGATATCTCCTGAGAAGATATGCAATGTGTAAATTGAACTCTTGTAAAATCAAGCCCAGTCTGATCAGTAAGCTTTGGTGCTTGGGAATAATCCATTACAATGCAGAACAACTGTACTCAGGGAAATGTGATATTTAACCAATTTAGTACTTAATTTAAGCACTGCTCATGTGGTGGTCTAGGCATAAATAATATGATATTTACATGGTACACTCTAAAAAATGCCCGTAAAAATACGGTAAAAATACCTTAAATGGTGACGGGAAAATACCGTAAAAACAATCAGGTAAAATACCGTGTCAAATATAAAAAAAGAACTGTAAATATAAATACAAAATATTTTTGTATTTAATACATTGTTTGACTGTACAGTTTTTAAAAATGCAGTAAAAAAATACTGTAAAATACCTTAAATGATAACGGAAAATACTGTAAATATCAATCAGGTAAAATACTTTTTAAAATATATATAATATTTGTAAGTATAAAGTTTATCTTTATTTAATACGATTTTTAGTTGTAACATGAATTAATTTTTTTGCTTCAGTTACTGTTGTAATCTGTAACATGATATAATGACATGTGTGACAACTGTGTTAAAATACAGTTTTAAATATGTCGTTCTATAGTTTATGGAAACAAGGTATACCGTTATACATTAAACAGTGCTCCTGTAATTTTACAGTAGAATTTATACTGTGGCGTGGGTGAGCCAAGCGACATCTGGCCTATTTGCATGTGTCCCAGCATGCCGCACTGTCGTGCTAACAATGGCCGCTGTCTATGTCATGCATGTAGTTATGTTCCAAGTTCCATGCATTGTGTGTTCTTTACTAAGTTTAAGCTTTATCCCCGTGTGTATGACTGTGTAAAAGTTACCCACCATGTGTCGTTCCCATTGTTCGTACAGTGATCCTCCCCCTGATCCTCCAGTTAGAAGTAATGCCTGCTCTTGTATGCTGTTATACACGAATAAAAGAGCTTTAAAAGAGCATTTGTGACGTAGCATCAAGGTCGGAATCAACGGATACTATAATACAATAGAAAATCTACGCCTGTATATTTTACAGTTACAATTTGTAGTTTTACGATTTTTAACTATTATTTCTACATAAAAATCATGATATTTTAATCTGAACATGTTTGGATTTAAACAGTTTATTATACAGAATAATAATACGTACCGTATTACATTAAACAGTACTACTGTAATTTTTACGGTGAAATTCTGGCAACCACAGCTGCCAGTAATTTACCGTAAATTTAACGGATTTTTTTACAGTGTAGCACATACATATACATCCATAGATACCAACATTAAGGAATTTGCATTCTGACAGAACTGATAAGCGGTATCTAATATGAAAGACTGAAACTTCAAACCAGTTTTGCTAAATGGAACGATATATATAAAGCAACTTAGTTCTTAAACAGCAGATGACCTATTTAATCAAAATAGCCTAAATTATACTTCATAAAACATTTATTTAGAGGCAAATAATCAACTACTTGTACATAATGTAACTGTGAACCAAGATATAAAACACATAATCTAAAACGAACAAGCAGATACCACTATAGTACTACTCATAAAGCTATATAGACTGGGCTCCGCATGAAAATCTCTGGGTGACTGTCATGTGTAGGGTGTAGTAATCAAAGCCACGGGCGTTGTTGGTGTTTTTTAAGCCTAGCCCAAGTATTTTAGTCCTGATACCTATCTTCCTTCAAAAAAGAAGAAAGTTAAGCCTCGGTTAAACTTGATCTAGCCCCTGATCTTTTCAATAGCTAGAAACTCCCCTGATCAAAGCAAATGATGAAACTGCATAAAGGAGCATCTGGCTTTAGAAAGGCTGATTGTTCTCTGGTTGCTAGTCTCCAGAGACTACAGAATGCATCTGCTAGCTAGCCCTCCTGCAATAGCCACTTCATGCATCAGCAAGATGCAGCAGAGCAGACAGACATGCACCATGAATCTGCACAAAAAATTGAAAGCTAACTTCGGCAGGACCAAAGGGAATTAAAGAACAGCCTCGTTTTTCATTATTTACTGTAAGGTATATAGTCTAGCAATTTTCAGAATAATGCCTTAAGGGCAACAACAAATAATTTTTATATATCTTCAACAACGGTTTTGCTATAAGATAAACTTTTTATAGCATTTTAAGTAAGAAGTTAAATATTTAAGCATTATTAAACAATACATTCGACAATAAACGAAAAAAGAAACGTGTTCTGTGCACACCAGGAAATGCACCAAAATAAAAAAAAAGTGGCAGCTTAAATGTCGTTTATTTTTTTCTTTTGTTAAAATCTTTAACTGGAATAACGCGCATTTTGCAAGTCCTACATACCTACTACATTCGTTTCACTACATTCGTTTGTAGTACATACCTACTACAAACTTCACAAATTTAAATATATATAAATCTGCAATCTGTAGTCATTAACACTAATGCTGGCTTGTTTATTGACAGATACAATAATAACATAGTTATTTTGACCTGGAAATATACCTCCAGCGTAAATAAAAAGTAGGCTTATTCTGATCGTTTATTACTGCTATTCGTAGATCCCAATAAACATAGTAATTACCATGAACAAACATATACATCGACAGAGAAGGAAACATTAACATGATGTCTTGTGTATTTAACGAAAGCCATAGTTTTGGATGAAGAGGAGATAAAATGGTAATTCAGAATTCTACATTTGTCGTATACCTTATTTTACTGCGTAAGTTTTAATAATTTTCAATAAACAAAATCAGGTAATGATCTGTAATTTACCATATAGTCTTTCTGCAAAAAGCTTGGCCTGGTTAGCTGAGTATGTATACAGTAGGCTAAAGCTGTACTACATCCAATCGCATCTGTACTGGGGGAAAGTCGCATTCCCACTTATTAGTATATATAGCACTATATATGAAAACTTTTCACTTTTAATACCTATGTACATCAGTATTAAAATAATGTTTTCATATGTCTAAAAGCTCGTACAGATGCAGTCGATAGCGGAATAAATACCTTAATTTTTCACATTTTAAGATGGGATACACATTTCGAGCGCCGGGGCTCCTTTAAGAGGTACAGGTTGCTCTCACTTGGGTGATGCTGAGTTGCTGAGTTTGCCTCCTCCTCACCACCCTATAAAAAGCGTAGCAGCTCCGCGACCTGCCGCAGTGCTCCTGATCGCGGCGGGGGTTAAAGATGAGCTATACACTGGATAACTTATACGGCGGCAGCACCTTTCGCAAGGTGCTCGCTGAGCCCCAGCGCCGCGCCTACAGGTCAGCCGGCTCCGTTGCTTCCAGCGGATTTCACTCTCAGACCTGGTCCAGGAGCTCCGCACCGTCCTCCTACCGCCGCGGGGGCGTGGGCGGCTATAGCCTGATTTCCTCCACCGATAGCCTGGAGTCTTTCAACGGAGACATGAGGTCCCGTAACGAGAAGGAGATGTTGCAGGTGCTGAACGACCGCTTCGCCGGCTACATCGACAAGGTGCGGCAGCTGGAGCTGCAGAATAAAAACCTGGAAGCCGAAGCGCTGGCACTGAGGCAGAGCCAGAGCGGCCGCTCGGCCATCGGTGAGCTCTACGAGCGGGAGATCGGGGACCTGCGCAGCCTGGTGCTGCAGCTGAGCAGTGAAAAAGCCCAGGTGCAGCTGGAGCAGGAGCACATCGAGGAGGACATCCAGCACCTGAAGCAGCGGCTGGACGACGAGGCTCGTAACCGGGAGGAACTGGAGGCTGCCATCCGGGCCATGACCAAGTACATCGACGAGTCCGGCTTGGCCCGCCTGGAGCTCGACAAGAAGTTGCAGTCGCTCCAGGATGAGGCCGCCTTCCTGAAGAAGAACCACGAGGAAGAGGTGGGAGATCTCTTGGCTCAGATCCAGACTTCCCAGGTGACCTTGGAGGTGAGGGACATCATGAAGGCGGACGTTACCAGTGCCCTTCGGGAGATACGGAGTCAGCTGGACGGCCATGCGTCTAAGAGCGCCATGCAGGCGGAGGAGTGGTTTAAAGGTGAGTCCCCTCGGTCCAACCCCTATGATTAGGTGTTTAGCGCCGATCTGCTTTAGTGGGATACTCTGCTGGGCTAGACTGCACTGTTCTCTGTATTATGTAAAATGTAATTACCAAAGCCCGCATCACCTTCAGTTACGTACAAGAGGGATATTGGGAAGCGCGGGGAGCTCCAGTACTTTAACCGGGTCTGCGCCATACATGTGCAGGGTACTTAAATGTTTCTTTGATTTTTCATTTTTTACACGAACAAGACGTATTTTTCAAATAACAATACGAGTGAGACACGTCTGTTATTAACCGTGTTATTAAATTGTGATTTTAATGTGAGATAAAGAGAGATTACCAATATCATAAATCTCATAAATCCCTATCCTAGTTTACTGCGTTTGAAATAAAGGGCGTGTTTTATCTGAGGCTTATGTTATGTCAAAGCGGCATAATTTAAATATATTAAGATACAGGTTGTCCAATGCCGGTAAAACGGCGGAATAAATAGTAACGTAATCAATGAGCTTCTCCGCAATGCTGACTTCTGCAGTGTCACGGTCTCTGGTGACGTTTCTCTGCACATCGATGACCTGCTTGTCTGCTGCCGGCCACATGCACCTCGCCCATAATCTGCCTTTCTGTTTACAAAACACCTGGCGCGACCCTTAATCAAATCAATACATGACTCTGAGAGATATATGTATATGTATGTATGATGTATGTGTGTGTATGTGTATAATTTATATATATATGCAGGATGACGAGGAAGGGTGCAATGAGTCAGCAATTAGCGTTAGCCAGTAACGCGGTGGTGCTGTAATAACGTGTATAATACACAGAGATCAAATTGAACACTAAAGTTCAAACCTTTTTAAAAAATAATCAAAATTAACGTATTACAACGTAGAATTTTAACATTTCATGCGTTAGTCAGGTCCCCTAATAAATAACTTCTGATAATTTCTATCCCTGTACTTAACACTAGGGGGAGCCTTGGTACCAACGCCGCTCCAGGCAGCCGCAGGGTGAGACTGGGAATGAAGTAGTAGTGGGTGTGTCCATGCATGCATTGTCCATTGCAGTGTATGGGTTTGCCTGTGTTTGCTTATAAATATGTTGTCAATAAACTACATTTTCCGTTTATATACATTGAAACGATGTTGTAAGGTATCCATAAGTCAATATTAAAATGACAAAACCAGGGATCATCAGGAAACGATAGTATAAATATGTTGAAATAGAGCGTATTGCATACTAATCGTTTATATTTCAATGGCTAAAATATAGAATTTTCTGGATTATGAAAGGTTTCAGCAAGGAATAAAGAGGATGTATTCTGCATGGTTTTTGGTTTACTTTTTTTTGTTTGGTTGGTTGTTTTGTTGTACATATTTGTGCTGATGAGTGCCATGCAGTGTGAGTTATACTGTACCTGTGAGGTTGTATGTGAATGTGTGTATGCAGCATGTGCGTTGTGTTGCTGCATGGTGTGCAGGTCCAAGCAGCTTAATGCTCCCCACAATATTATTTTCATTTGCAAGATTGCTAATGCAGTAGAGTGAGGAGCTTCAAATCTTCATCAGTTATTCTAAAACAGACTGAATCATAGTGATGAATGAAATGGGCTTTGAAATCCCAGAATCCTTTTCGGAAGTTCAACCAAATCATGATTGTAAACAATGTCACACACAGCAAATGATGACAAAAATATATAATCACTAAATACGCTTGAACAGACCACTTAATCATCTTATATTTAGTCTGACACAGGATCCTCAATTACATGCAACAAGAATTATACAACACACGTTATATATTGTATAACACATTAATTTCTGGAGAGAGATTAGGCACCATTGGTCTGGTCTGGAAGGAGAGCACTGGCTTGTGTTTAACAAATCTGAAGAATATCTCCTGTAGTAACTGCTGGGAATGGACTCAAAACCAGAATCTGCTAGTGTATTTGCTAGTGGACTGTTCCATAGCTATAGCTAAGCTACAGTAGAAGATACCTAGTAACATACACAGGCAACAGGTAGTATCTTACATATACAGTTGTCCTTTAGAAAGTAGCAGCATTTTGAGTAAGTGGATGATTCATTAAGCATTTTCATTTCAAAATATTCATTTGTAGACTTTTCATATGATAGAGTTAAACCACAGATAGTATAATCTATACTGAATAAGGTCTAATATAAATCTAGATAATTTCAGTGAGGCCAAAATTGAGACATAATGTGAGTCACAAATTACCAAAATACTGTACAAACTAGTATTTTTTATGGTTTTTGTCCATACACTGAAGGTGTACCAATACTTGTATAAATGCATTTTTAGTTTTTTCCCTAAGTATGGCAGTTCTCTTTAGAAAAATACTGACAGCTAGAATATGGTAATACTGGCTGGTTCTGGGTAAAGGCAGTTCACTCTTTGTACATGAGCGTGTGTGTTTGTGTGTGCTGTTCACCTGAAAGTCTGTATGTATAATTTCAACAGGCAGATTATTTATAGCTGGACAGAAATTTGAAAAGGGACAAAATGGCCCCGCCAGGACCAAATCACTGGTTTCAAAAACTGTCAGCATGATGGGGGAATGACAGCTGTTGGTGAATGGCATGTGTGATAGTTACCCTGCTCTTGTCACATGGCAGTGCGCATGGAGAAGCTGTCGGAGGCAGCCCGCTTCAATAATGATGCCATCCGTGGCGCACAGGATGAGATCGCCGAGCACCGCCGGCAGCTGCAGTCACGCACCATCGAGCTGGAGACACTGAAGGGGACCAAGGAGTCCCTGGAGCGGCAGCGCATTGAGATTGAGGACCGCCATCACAGTGATGCGGCCTCCCTGCAGGTGGGGGCTTCCACCTTCATTCATTAGCACTTTATTTTTAACCTCACCAACTTATTTAAAAATACATGTGATCTTATTAATTTATGCTACGTTATCTTCAGCTCTGCCATTTAACCAGGCTGTTATGAAAACCAATTAGATCTTGGGGCAGCATATAGGACACTAAAAATCCAGTAGCAAAAACCACCATCTAAATCAGATTTTCTCACCTGGCTTTTGTATTAGTGGTATATTATGATTACACAAAATACAAATGTCATCATGTTTTACTACATGCAATAGACAGATATTGATTTTGAGACTGCAAACTGAGTTACAGTGAGTCCTAATGGTCAGCAAACAGATGTAAATGTAGATGTAGTTAAATACTGGGTTGTGACTTTATGTGTGTGTATGTTTATGTCATATGTGGCTTTTTATAGGAAACGATCCATCAGTTGGAAAACGAACTAAAAAATACGAAATATGAGATGGCCAGCCAGTTGAGGGAATACCAGGACCTTCTGAATGTCAAAATGGCACTGGATATTGAGATTGCCGCTTACAGGTAAGTGTGTACATTTTTCATTAAATACCACAATTAGTCAGGCAGACGACAGGCTGCCAAGTGAAAAAAATGTTATTTCACAATTCTTTAATAATGAAGCTGAGAATAGCCACACTGGCAATTATTTTTAATGCCATTATAACAAATATAATATCTCGAGAAATTGAATGATGAAGCTCATTTTCTCAAGATAATTTCTGGATGTCATAGCAAGTAATTTATGTTATTAGCTTTATTTTGTCTCTCTGATTTATTTTTTGGCAGGGTATAAAACAACATTTTAATGATCCCTAATAAGAGCATGCCATTAAGTCAGTAAAATTGGATCTTTTTATCAAAATACAATATTCTGGGGTGTGTGTGTTAAAGTTAAAATATGTATAATAAAACTCAAAGCTGTATTTTGGCACTATGCAAAGATGTAGATGGACGCTGCACAGATACTATCATTATCTTTTTCTCCTTTGGTATTGAAAAGTGGCATTGTGTGCAGGGGTTTAGTGTTTACCAGCACTTGTATAAACTAGTAATGTCCCTAGCAGTTCATCCCCACCCTAACAATGTCAAAATACAGCGGGAAATTAAATAACTCCTTATCAGGCGAAAGCGAGCTTTGTAATCTAGAGAAGACAGATTATCTTGCTCTCATGAGGAAATGAGCTTTGTTATCTGGCGATAACAGGATAATTATCGCATTATGTCAAGATAATGGCATTGAAAAAGTAATTGCAAGCTCAGCCATTCTTGGCTTCCGTACTTTAAAGTATGGGAAGTATTTTATTCAGAAATTTATTTCCGTTTTGTTTTTCGACAGGAAATTGCTTGAGGGAGAGGAATCAAGGTTTATTTCAGGCATGAGCCCTTACTCTTACATTGACACCACCACAAAAATCACTGCTCATGTCAAAGTGAAATCAGAAGAGATTTCTGATACTGTCATTTTGGAAGAACAGACTGATGAGACCCAAGTGACAGAGGAGGTGACTGAAAATGGGGATGAGGCAGAGAAAGAAGAAGAGGGGGAGAAAGAAGAAGCTAAATCAGAAGGAGAGAAAGAGGAAGGAGAAGCAGAGGAGGGTGAAGAGGAAGAAACGAAGGCTGAAGAGGAAAAGGAGGGTGAAGAAGAAGTTAAAGAGGATGCTAAAGCTGGAGAAGAGAAAGAAAAATCCAAGTCACCTGCAGCAAAGTCCCCAGAACCCAAGTCACCAGAAAAATCTCCTGCAGCTAAATCACCTGAGCCAAAATCACCTGCAGTTAAGTCTCCAGAAGCCAAGTCACCTGTAAAATCCCCAAAACCGAAATCACCAGAGCCAAAATCCCCACCTGCTGAAAAACCACCAGCAGACAAATCCTCGGAGTCCAAATCTCTAGCACCCAAATCACCTGTGCAGGAGAAGGCGAAGTCTCCTGTGGAGGAAAAGCCCAAGCCAGCAGCTCTTAAGGAGGAGAAACCAAAGGAACAACCACAGCCACCCAAGGAGGAGACTAAAAAAGAGCCAGAAGCTAAGACAGAGGAGAAGCTTGAAAGCAAGCCTAAAGAAAAAGAGTCTGAGAAGAAAGAAGAAAAGGCAGAAATTAAGGAAGACGACAAGAAAGAAAGTAAACATGAAGAACCTCCCAAGAAAGAGGATACCTCCAAAGCTCCAGCTAAACCTGCTGAGGAGGTGCCTGTCCCTAAGGCCCCACCTAAAGAGGTGCCTGTTGTGACTAAGAAGGAGGATGAGAAGCCAGCTCCTAAAAAAGCTGAGGAGAAACCAACTAAGGTGGAGGAGAAACCCAAGGAAGATGAAAAACCTGAGGTCAAGAAGGTGGAGGAGAAACCTGAGCCAAAGAAGGAGGAAGAGAAGCCTGAGCCCAAGAAAGTGGAGAAGAAGCCTGAGGCCAAGAAGGAGGAAGAAAAAGGTGAGCCCAAAAAAGAGGAGAAGAAACCTGAGCCCAAGAAAGTGGAAGAAAAACCTGAGCCCAAGAAAGAGGAGAAGAAGCCAGAGCCCAAGAAGGAGGAAGAAAAACCTGAGCCCAAGAAAGAGGAGAAAGAAGCCCCAAAGGTTGCCACAAAGGACACACCCAGCCCCAAGACAGAGAAAGCAGAAAAGTCCTCTAGCACTGACACAAAAGAGGCTAAGGTGGCTGAGGAGAAAGTGAAGAAGTGAGTCGTCAGTGGCAACAGTTTGTAGTGGCAGCGTCGGGCAAGGTCACAGGTAAACCGATGCCAAAGAGCAGCAAGGGAAGGAGACACCACACGCAACCAAGCAGCCTTTCTCAACATGGGTGGCCAAGCAAGCAAGCAAAGTAAACAAGCAATAGTGTTTCTTTAGCTAATAAAACATGTGATGACCAAAACATGTTATGATAGCTTCTATATATGATTGTAGTGAATGCAGAATGCTTTGTTACACTTGATTGTGATGACTGCCCTAATTATTAAGTGCATTTAACTAACGTAAGGTTAGAGATTGGTGGCTATGTCTTGGAAAATAGCTTTTGAAGTTAACGCTGAAGAAGAGAAAGACAAACTGAAAATGTATAGATAAGGATATATTTATTAATTTACAGAAAAATTAAGTGGAAAATTTAATGAAAATGCTTGTTGTGCACCTTACACTGTTTCTTGTCTGTTTTCAGATAATGATGCAATCCATGTCTGTAACAACAGTTGATTAAGAAATGTATTAACTGCTGAGATCATGCAATAAGAACCCAATAAACAGAGCTGAATAATGAACGGAACACTTCTCCTGTTCTCTTTCTTGTAACTGGTGTACATACTGGATTATTGGTACACTGCTGCAATAATCCTTTGAATTCATGCCAAGAAACAAACTTTTAATGTGTATAATTTAAGTTGTTGGGAACTCAATACACAGAGCTTCAATTATCACCTCAGCTTGGTGCTACCTTCAGCCTGGTTAGGGGCCTGCTTAGTTAAAATGCCATTAAATGGAGGGTGGGCTGTTATTCTAAGTTCCTACATGCTGACCGGATGTGCTGCAATGCAGCAGTAATGTGAGTACACTCCAACCCAAGCTCCCAAGCACTGGGTGTCATAAATAATGCAGATCACTGATTTTAAGACCCAGCCGTGGGTTCAGAGCTCTTTCACGCCTTTTTCAGCATTAAGTGATCCTCCTGAGCTATTACAGCATTCTTAAGATATATTCTTGTTCAACAGTTGTTTTTCACAATAAAACATGAATACAACAGGAATAAACAAGGAAAATTTTTGATTCCTTCATTGGTGGGTGTATTGACAATGGAGATGAAAGTAAATACAGAAGGCTGGTATAAATCCATGACACCAGTTCAATTTCCGAAAAAAACAGGATCCAAGGAGAGGACAGAAAGGTGTTGTGGTCATATGAGTACCATTTAAATACCAGATTGGACTGGATGGATTACACTGATGCTCTTCACAAGAAACTCCAGAGTATTCATCTTAAAATTGTGTGCTGCAAGCTGCTGAGAATGTAATTTACTGTGCTGTAATCTGGTAGGAGAGCAGCAAGGGACACAGGGTGACTCAACTAATTGGTCAGGAGGCTCAGCTCTGACACATGGCTGACCATAGACACCCTGTGAAGTGTAATGGAAAATGTATAAGCTGTCATGACTGATGTTGTCCCCTTCACAATGCTCTAGTCATAAATTCTGATTTATTTACCCGTCACTTTCAACCAAACCTGTGTGCATTTTTGTGTGGACAGAATTTCATTGCACAGAGAAATGCACTTTTCTACTGTACATATGACAATAAATGCTTTGGATCTTGAAAGTAGGGTCAAATAGTCCTTGGAGCAACCTTCCCATCACCAGGTCACAGGCTTAACCCACAAAGCCACACAACACCGATATGCCTATTCAGTCAGTTCCTCTCTCCAAAGTGTGGCAATAATCACAACTGAGGCTCCATTCTTCCACTGGTGTTACATGCCTTCTGTAGGTTTAAGCCGGACCTTGTTAGCTGATGAGCTAGTGTTCTGTCATCTCGTCTCCAGTTGGACAATTCAGAGCTTATTGGGGAAGAGATCTGCCTGTCCCGCCTACTTGTTAATATGGTGGTGTGAATGTCGGCGTGTTCGTTGATTGGAGACACCGCTCCTAAAATTCCTGTCACTCAAGGATTTAAAGACTCCGACTGCAGTGTCTCAGGAGGAATGACTTCTTTGTTAGCTCTGGGTTGTTCAGTGTTTGCTTGCTGTCGCTAATAATTTTGCAGCCAGATTTCGGTATTTTGCTCTCTCTCTCTTTTCACTGATGTTACCTCCTGTAAGTTCCCAGATAGCATCATGTTATTGTTTCAACGTTGTAGTGTAGTGACTGCTGTTTGGCGAACAAGCAGGAAGCGGGGAAAGACGAGGCAGGCAGGCGAGGATGCAGGAAAGTGGGGTTTTATTAGGGTAAAGACAGGGCAGACGGCAACGAACATCAATGACGGATCTGGGGAAAACGGACTCAAACACAGACTAAATACATAGGACAAGCCTAAAATAACAGGCAACAGGTGAACACAATCGGGAATTAACATGAGGTAACAAGGGGGGCGTGGCACACAGGAGGATTGGACGAGCAGGTCATGACCGAACCCCCTCCAAAGGCGCGCCTCAGGGGAGGCGACGGAGGAGATGAGACCGGGGACACGGGACCTGAAAAACAATAGCAAAAACATCAACAAGGGACCAGGAACAGAACAGAAACACAGAACAAGCACAGGGGCAACAGCCAAGACAACACCTGACACAAGACAGGAAACGCAGACAGGCAGACCAGGAAGGGAGACACAGGGGGAACACCAACAGGCAGAACGAAAGGGCCAAAAGTGAACGGAGGGACCACAGGGGAACGAGGAGCAGAGACAGGAGGGACACAGGGACGAGGAGCAAACACAGGAGGCCAAATGGGAAAGGTCAGGGGACAAAGGGGAGACCGAGGGAGCCACGGCGGGTGATAGGCAGGAGCCAGAGGGGCCGCAGGCAACCGGGAGGAGGGAGCAAGAAGGAACCATGAAAGGGGCAAGGAGACAGGCCGAGGGACAAACAGAGGAGTCAAGGAGGAAGACGGGGGGGCACCAGGGGAGACGAGGAGGGAGTCGGAGCGGAGCCCGACACAGGTAAGGAGTGAGGTGGAGCCACGGCAGGTGATGGCGCAGCCATTGCCGGCGAAGGCGCAGCCGACCGACTCGTCAGAGGAGGGGGAGCCGCAGGCAACCGACGAGTCGACGTTGGGGAACCCGCAGGTGACCAATGAGGCGCCGGGGGTGGGACTGAGGACTGTCGACGAGGCGTTGGAGGGGGACCCACAGGCGAACGCCAAGCCAGAGCCAAAGGACCCGCAGGCGCCCCCCGGGCCCCAGCCAAGGCAAGAGAGGGCGAGCCAGGGGGCAGGGCCCTGACTCTGCGCCTGTGTCCTCTCCCCTTTCGGGACACTGACGGGCGGGGTTCTTGCCGGGATCGACCTCACCGGGGCGAGGGCAGAGGAGTCATTAGGGAGGTCCCTGAGGGGTCCCACTCAAGCTCCTCCTCCTCCAAGGGGGAAGGAGCGGTGGTCAGACTGAGTCAGTCTGAGCTCTGGCAAGCCTGTAATGCTCCACCCAATGTCCTGAAGCAAAGGTCCACCGGCTCCAACAAGACTGGACCCAAATCACCTGATCACCACATCAAAAGGGACACCTCACCCCCACTGGGCAGCCAGAACCCTGCAGCCAAAGTCCAGTGACAAGACCTGATTACGTCAAGATACAGATACACCCTACACTCGCTAACTCACACCAACACAGGAGGTATTACCTCAGACTAACATTAGGGACACATACACCCATGTTTGGTCTCGTTTGAATGGTCACAGTA
>JAODJU010000040.1:32638139-32649439 GCA_026776725.1 Gnathonemus echidnorhynchus
GGAAAGGGAACTCAACTGTTTCTAAATGCAATTTTTGCGTTTGTTTTTTTTTCTACTTACACAATTATTTTAGGTATACATACATATATTTTTCGCAATAGAGAGTGCGATTTTTTTTTATATATATTTTTTGGGGGGGGACAACCCTCGGATGGGGGGGACATGTCCCCTCCGTCCCCCCCCGGGATTTACGCCCATGTGTGGGCTCCACCTGGGAAAGCCAAGTGGGGCCCAGTCAATTTTGTCTGCAGTTTCCATGGTGGTCCCACATGGGCTAATGATGGGCCCTTGATGGGCTCCATATAAGGCCTATATGGGTAACCCAGTTTAATAGGCCAACCAAAGTCAGTCCAAAATTATTTTCTGGTAACAATTTACTTGAGGGGGCACAAGTAACTTATTAACTCAGTTACTACTCAAGTATAAATTATTAACAAATAAAGTAACTGCGTGAAATACGTGGAAATACTCTGCATATACACCAGAATGTTATAAAGAGTGATCAGATGAATTGCAATTAATTGCAAAGTTCCTGAAAATGAACTTAATCCCAAAAACCCATTTCACTGCATTTCAGCCCTGCCAGAAAAGGACCTGCTGACATAATTTCACTGATTCTCTCCTTAACAGAGGTGAGAGTGTTGACAAGGCCAAGGCTGCATATCATTTTGTCATGCTGATTGAGTTAGAATAGCACACTGGATGCTTTAAAATGAGAGTGGTACATTGTTCTTCCTCTGTTAACCAGAAAACACATGTAGTCATTATTGCTTTGCACAAAGAGGGCTTCACAGGCAAGGGTATAGTTGCTAGTAAGACTGACCTAAATCAACTACAGTATCTATCAGATCATCAAGAATTTCAAGGACAGAGATTCAATTGTTGTGAAGAAGGCTTCAGGGCACCCAAGAAAGTCCAGCAAGTGCCAGGACCATCTCCTAAAATTTATTCAGCTGTGGGATCAGGGCACCACCAGCGCAGAGCTTGATCAGGAATGGTAGCAGGCCATCTGTATGCACAATGAGGCAAAGAGTTTTGGAGGATGGCCTGGTGTCAAGAAGGGCAGCAAAGAAACCACTTCTCTCCAAGAAAAACATTAGGGACAGACTGATATTCTGCAAAAGGTACAGGGATTGGACTGCTAGGGACTGTGGCAAAGTCATTTTCTCTGATGAATCCCCTTGTTTGGGGCATCCGGAAGAAAGAAAAAAAGGTGAGTACCATCAGTCCTGTATCATTATAACAGTAAAGCATCCTGAGATCATTCATGTGTGGTATTGCTTCTCAGCCAAGGGATTTGGCTCACTTACAATTTTACCTAAAAACACAGCCAAGAATAAAGAATGGTACCAAAACATCCTCCAAAATTCTGTCAAACTCCAAGCATTGATTATGCAAGAATGGGCTGCCATCAGTCAGGATTTGTCCCAGAAGTTGATTGATAGCATGCCAGGGTGAATTGCAGAGGTCTTGAAAAAGAAGGGCTAACACTACAAATATTGACTCTTTGCATAAACATAATGTAATTGTCAATAAAACCCCTTGAGTCTTATGAAATGATTGTAATTATACTTCAGTATACCATAGAAACATCTGACAAAAAGATCTACAAACACTGAGGCAAACTTTGTGAAAACCAATACAATATAAATCTTTATATTAATATTTTTATCGTGTGTGTTTTTTGTAAACCATGTTTTATATGTGATATTATTGAGGGGAATAGTCCCCCACTTCTCAACACTGGGTGATGGAGACATGTGTCCCCCAAATTTATGCCTATGCTTGCACCTCAGTACCCGCAATGAAATCTCGTCTAAATCCGAAATCTGAAGTTCACTCACTGGGGAAGGGAAGTACTTGTCCATAAACAGTGGTCAAACTATCCTTTTTATTTAATAGAAAAAATGTCATTGCTGCCATTAAAGGCTTTATATTTGGTGGTGTGCAATATACATTTTACACCAGACCTTTCTGCTAACATCAACCAAAACTTTATATTCGCACTAACCTGAATATTTTTCCTAGCATATTGAAGGAACAGCAGCTACAGGATCAGAATATGTGAGCTTCCCGTGACATATAATCTGTCGCTCCATATAATTCCCGTTTGACAGATTATAATGCTAGACGTACACAAAATATAGAAAATGTACAGAAATAGAGGAAAAACACGTTTGACTCTGTATCTTAAAAATAAAGAACTCCAGGCAGAGCACTGCTTCACCTTGGGCTGCAAATGCTGCTAAATACCTGGCTGCCTTTGAGGATCACTCCATGATAGGTTTAAGGGTGTTCCACAAGGGTGGACGTTGAGATTTACAACCGCTTTGGCGTCAGAGCATCTTTCAGCTGGCACCTGAAGCACTGGTTTAAGGCCACTTAGTGTCTAAATAATCATTCAATAAAAATGTTCTTAGTAATAAAAAAAAATTGGCATGGGCTGCAGCAGTTGAGGGGTGGGGTTTACAGCCTTTGGTATGCATGTAAGGAATGGGACAAGACTTTCAATTTAAGGAGCTTATGATGCACTGTAACAAATGGCTGTGAAAATACAGCCAAATTCTAATGGCAATGCACAGTTTTAAAATACTGTTAAGTCTGATCTTTTTTGGAGCTAAAAACAAGATTGACTGCTAACAGCGGGTTGTCATAAAATTTTACAGTACAATAATACAATATTATCTTTTTGCAGTAGAGGAGTGAGCCAGTACTCTCCAGCACACATTAATTAGCAAGCATCTGGTAGTGACTTTTCAGATAGTGTGTCTTAAGGAGTTGGAAATTTAAATAATTTAAACATTGTTTTCATATAATGCTGGTACACCTGCTTGCAGTTGTAATGTAAACAGTTTTATTTGATGTTGTGTTTATAGGGTGCCACATCTACAGTTAAGTCACTAACCTGCCTAATATTAGCACATATTAATTAATTAAAAGTGTTTTTCTTTTCTTTTGATAGTTGGCTATTGAAGTAACTGCTGGCATTTTATTTTTTTTTTCAGCCTTGCATGTGAGTAAGGACCTGAGGGACTGATACTCAATGCTGATCTAAGCTAATCGCAAAATTAATTATTATAACATTTTTCTGTTATGATTATTTGCACACAGTTTCTCAATGTTGAATACCATAATCTATGCTTAATAGGAGTTTGCCACAGCAGCAGAATTTGAAGCCACCCTGACTTCACTGGCCAGCCCCTGTCTGATACTGCTTAAGTGAGGAATAGAGTAGGAACAGTTTGGTGTTGTAGAATATTCACACACATATTTTGTATGATAACTCCATGACTCTGATGGAGTACCTCACAGAACCTTAATTTGAATGTAATTTGTGATTACACAGAAGAGAAGACGTGAAAAAATATATACATAGTTCCACAGGAATTTCTTGGAAAAAGTAAAAAGTTTACCTATGTATACTAAAGCCAATTATTGTATCTATAACAAACTAGGTGTATATGAACAATACAAGATACCTGTTTGTTTCAACTAAACCGTTATCTCTGCAACAGGCGGCACTGAGCAAGATGGATGGTCAGCACTGAAAGCTGAATTTTCTTTGAGGAGACCCAACCAACGTTTGTTACAGGGCTTGCTGCAGTGTTTGCCACATTTTATGTGTTCAACCTACAATACCAAGATGAGGCAGTTAAGACGCTGTAGTTCATTCAGAGGTAAGTGCCTCTAGAATATATATTCCTGTGATTCCAAACTAACCTGAAGAGTCATTTTAAATGTAGTTTTAAATGTAGTTGTTTCAGTTATATAATTTATTTTATAAAAATGGATTGATATGTTTTTTGAGGGCATCAAAAATGACTTTGCTGTTCTATATCAATGTGCATAACGTAATTTGCATGACCCAAACAAAACAATAACCTTTATAAAAAATAATACTTCCAATTTTTGTGTTGTTTCCTGCAGTGTATATCCTTTTCACTCTGAATGCTGTGAGGTTCATGTGCTCTTCAATGTTTATGGCATTCTGCATTGGTATGGTGGAGAAATGCAAAAATGCAAAACAAAGACTTTCTACTTGTACATATTGAAAAACATATTGGAGAAAACAAGTCTTTTTTCATCTCTGATGCCCAAAAGAATGAAATGATATTGATATTTTTCATACCAGGAACTTGCATGGCTGCTGACAGCAAACTGTATGTGAACTGATGAGATAATGGACCCATTAAAAAGTGATCAGTTAAGGGAAGTAGCCAGATGCAACTATGTTTTTCATTTTGTTGGTGTACCCAATGTCATTTATGTAACTTATTTCTTAAGTTACTTTTAGCCATTCAGGTTGAGACAGGTAAATGTCACTTTAGAAATGGTACATTGTACTAAAATGTAGAAGATCTATACTTTTGAACTAAAATGATAATCAAGTGATACAGCTTTTACAATCAGTTGTAATTTCATGTTAAACTGTATGAGTTCTTGATTTCCTGATCTTGGGCTTGTTTGTTTTAGGTGCTTCATTGGGATTAACCCTGAGAGGGGAACAAAGACCAGCTCTGGAAAGATTTTGTCTAAAAAGACACGCAAGATGGTCCAAAAGACTCAGTAAATCCACGCTGCCACTTTAATAAAAACCTGACAGATTTTGAGTGGCACTTCATAAAGGTCAGTTAGGTGCCCCTAACTGACCTAACAGTTATGTTTGAAATGTTTCTCTGCCCTCCAATCGTCTCATTTCTCTCTCTCTTTCGCCTGTATCTCATGCAGAGAGCAGTCAGCCAGGACACCTATATACTATATATTTTTGCCCAGTTCACAAGAAGTTATATATGTGTAGACAAACAGCTTGAATTTGGAGGCATCTCAGAATGCTGTCTCATGGCATCAGTGTAAACAGTTACATTTTTTTACTTTGTTTTAAAAAACATTAACAGACTGCAATTTGTCATATACACTGCAACCATTCAATAAATGTTATGATCCATAAAAATGTCACATGCCTTATTGTCTTTTGTGCGTGGTTTTAGTGGTTATGCATTTTTAAAACAGCAGAGCTGATTATTGTTAGATCGCAATCCTGCATTACAGAGATTAAATGCTCTTTGTTATTTACGTCTGCAATTATTTTTTTAAAATAAATTTTAATACAAAACTTTAAAGTAGTTTATAGTAAAGTTAAAAACTTCTGTTATTAGTTACTGTTAACTGTGTGTACATCATATACACAGCTACAGGTTTAAATGGTATACACCTTAAATTCTACTATAAAGTACTATAATAAATTTTACAGTGCTGTTGTAAAATTACAGTAATGACACTAAAAATACAGTAAAATACTGGCAACCACAGCTGCTTCTAGAGGACTGTAATAAACTTTAGAGTAATTGCTGAGAAAAATACAGTAGTGATACTGTACAAATACAGTAATACACGGGCAACCACAGCTACCGATATTTTACTATAATTTTAAAGTGTTTTAAAGTGTTTTACATCCTGAAAAAATGCAGTTAACAGATTCATATAAAGGAATAAACTGAGAGGTGTATGTACAACCATTTTAAGCAGTATTTTAGTCAAGTGATCAGTAAATTAGAAGTTAATTTGGAAAGTAATTGTTAATAAAGAATAAGGTGGTGATGTGCAATACCGAGAATGAGCATCAGTGTGTGTGGGAACCCTGTGTAACAGAGACCAGCTTGTGTAAAAAGGTGTCTGGTAGATAGGAGGGCATCTGTATGGAACGTGGGAGGAGATCCTGGGGATTCGAGAAGAGCCTCTGTCATGTGGGGTTTCAATGACTCAGCACAAGACTGAGGGCTACGGCAGAATGCTAATCAGCTCTGGTGCAGTGGCTACTATTTTTAGATAGTGCTGTTAGTCTCCTTGGAGCAGAGAGCTGGGTGGGTGTTGGCTGGTGGGGAGAACGGAGACTGCAGCAGCAGAGTGAATGACTAAGAGTGATACAGGGAAAACTGAATGGAGAGGAAGAGAGCATATAAACCAGAATGTGTCAGTCTGAACATCTCCAAGACACGGAAAGGCATTCTCAGAAAAACAACCACCTTTATTGTCCAATTCACAGACAGGTTAAAAAAAAAAAAAAGAAGCCATTCAAGGGAGAGGCTGGCATGTAGCGCAATCCTCATCTTCACTCAGCGGTGACTGAAGAAGCCCTGGGGATGGTTGTATTTAAAAGGCTTCAGCCTGTTCGGACCCCTGAAGGATAGAGGAGGGACATCACAGCCTCCATGGAGGGAATGTTGTCACACACTTAAAAAGCCGGCATGTAAATCATACATGGCTGACAATGTTTTTACATATTACATTCAGAGGAATAAGTAATCAAATAGTAAAATCCACAGCAGTTAGGTGCGTTTCCACCGCACCAGGTACTGTATTTTTGGTACTAAAAAAAGTACCAGAAGTACGGTACTTCAAGTTGTTGGTTTTACACTAGTGCAAAATGTGCTACCGGAGCTGAATGATATCACAATGCAGGGTGGGGTACTTAGTACTGAATCTGAAAAATGGCTGTAGCATATTATAGGGCAAAACGATGTGCAATATTAATACTGTCACTGTATGTTAAGCACATGCAATTCTTACATTGCTAGTCAGATAGATTAATATCAGGCTTTTTCTTCCATTCAAATCTGTATGGACATTGCAGGGAATTTCACTAAATCTGTCATAGGAAAAAAATGATTATCTAGTAGGCCTATATATTTAAAGATCAATTTAAAGTTTACCTCCACTGCTTTTGTATGAGTGCTGCATACATGCTCTGAGACAATCATAATCATTTTCATCCTTGCAGTTTAAATCACTCCAAAATGGGTTTGTGAGAAATTTATGTTGAACTTCCATTTTGTTTTACAAGTACCCTAATATTTATTACAACAAAATACCATGCTTTCCTAGTATATTATATAATATACTTTATTCATGCCATCCTGATCTTGTATCTGTTCTTGCAACCAGACTGCAATTTAAGCTTTAATTTTTAATGGTATTGGTACACAAGCGGAAGTACCAAAAAAATATGGCACCTAGCGCGGTGGAAAAGTGCCCCTAGGCTTTTTAGGCGTTTTATTTTACCATGGGTGACATACATTTTTGTGTAAAATTCAAACACTGAAATAAATACCCAAACAGCATCTGCGTGATAGCTGAATGAGATGTGGGATGTGGCACGCACACACGCTCAGTATGAGGCCCTGCTCACAGGCTTACCTCACTGTCCGCAGGCACATCTTCTCCCGAGGGAACTCACGTGGGCCCTCTACGCTATCATCCTGGCTCTCTGTCTCCAGATACACGTCCAGGCACAGGCAGAGCCGCTGCAGCTGATTGGTCAGCAGCTGATAGCCTGGGCGGGGCCCCTGCAGCTCCATCCTGAACACATTCACCTCGCTCTCCATGGCCTGAGCAGAGGGAAGTGTCAGTCAAACCAGAGATCTCTAATACTTTGTTTTAATGCTGCTTCATGCTTTTTTTAAATTTTAATTTAAATTTTTTTTTTAATGCTGCTTTCAGATCCGTCACACCTTGGACACAATCTTTTCCAGCTCCTCCCCTCTGGCAGGCGCTACAGAACTCTGTTTACAAAAACCACCAGACATAGGAGCAGCTTCTTCCCTCAGGCCATCACCCTCATAAACAGCTAAGCTGTCACCTGCCTTATGTCAATTTCCCCCGTTTGCACTCTACCTCGCACCTTAAAATTGCACAGTGTTACCCACGTGTGTATATTTATAATTTTTCACATTTGTATTTCTTGTATAGTGTAATTTATTGTTTGTATAGTATTGTTTATTGTCTGTGTACTAGAGAGTCTCAAGCTGCCGGAAACAAGTTCCTTGTGTGCCCCAGCACACTTGGCGAATAAAAGCTGATTCTGATTCTTCTGACCACGAAACCTACAGCCAAGGCAGAGTGAGAGTAAAGTGGGGACGGGTGCTCACCCTCAGGTTGTCATCAGTACGGCCAGTGCGCTCTCCTTTCCAGTTGAGGGACAGTGCAAACAGCGGGGTGACTTCAGGGTAGCGTGGGTTTAGCACCACTGCCGCCTGCAAGCACGCTGGAGAATAACAGAGAGGTAGGAATTACTACAGCAGCCGAAGCTGTACTGCCTGCTTGTATTCCCATCTAAACAAGGCCACCCCACACCACTGCATCACCACTGCTGCCGGCAGGCATGCTGGAGAATAATGGGGAGGCAGGAATTAATACAGCAGCCTGAAGCTCTGCTGCTCGCCTGTATTCCCACCCTAAGAGGCCCACCATGCTCCTGCATCATCACTGCCACCTGCAGGCTCGCTGGAGAATAACCGGGAGGTAGAAATCAACAGAGCAGCCTGTAGCTCTGCTGCTTGCCTGTATTCCCAGGACTCACCAGTGCCTCTTTCTACCTGAGCCAGGAAGTACAGGTCAGTGTCCTGCGCCAAGCCAGCCTGGACTACATGCTGGGTATAGGGAAGCTCCTGCAGACACAGAAACACAAGCTGCCATCAGACGAGCATCACCTTAACATTACGCTAGCAACAAACAGAAAACTTAACGCTTATAACTTATAATAATAGAACTATTAACCCTCTGCAAGAGATCAAAACTGCATTTTGCAATATCTATACAAACTTAAAATAAATTACAAACTTAATATAAATCTTACATATTTACAAAGTACATTAAAATAAAGATGAGTTTAATACCAAAACAAATATATAAGAAATAATTTATTTGCCATGAATTAAGTTTATGATATTGAATGTAATGTGTGATCATGCCCCAGTCAGTGAATATGTGTTCCCTACCCCTAGACCCCAGAGGGTTAAGATCAGGGTGTACCTTCCGAAATATGATCCACCACCTGAATCACTGAAGCTGCAAGAATAAACTCAGGACTTACCGCATACTCCAGGTAGGTCATTGTGGTCCATCGGGCCAGACGGGAGACCACTTTGGCTGGGAAAAGGTGCTGACATTCGCTTGATACAGGTACTATGCTGTGCTCTGTAAGACAGTTATCACTCTGGCTGTGACTCAGAGACTCTAGGTGAAAAAATACAGTCAGCTAAGAAAAGCATACAAAGATGAAGCTGATGAACATACACAACTGCTAAGCTAATATTACACACACAGAGCTGAGGACACACAGGAAGAGATGGGCAGTAATGACTGACACGTACGTATGCAGGGAGGCACACATGCACACACGCACCCTCTCAGCACACTGCACCCCACATAAGCAGACGCAGCACAATGTGGGCTGCTGCAGCAGCACAGTCTCACCCAGGGAGCTGAACTGCTTGTGCAAGGCGAGGCGAGACTGCAGGCGGCCCTTCAGCAGTTTCATGCTGCTCTCCATGTGGCTGGCACTCAGGGACTTCCCATCTGGGGGAGCCTGCGCACACCATACCATTCATTACGCACATAACATTACGGCTGAAACAACCAATCTCTAATGGCCATAATAATAATAATAATAATAAATATTTATATCACCAAATGGTTGTGTTTTTGTGGTTTGCGGCGTAAACTGCAATAACATCACCACCTAGCAATGTCAAGATGTTAAGCCTAGGTTATGTTCCACTTTTCTGCGAGACGTTACGGTCTATGCACAGTTGTGCGTGCGGTATTTTGTTTTCACTTGTCCGTGGAGCAGACAGCGTATGCATATAGCAGGGATATTCCACCAGACCAGCAGAGGGGAGACGTATTGTACCAAACACAAATACAAGCAGTGAAGCGAAATGTCAAGATTTAAAAATGATGGAATAGTGTTGCTTTCAATAGAAATTCTCTATACCAGGTAAAGTTATTATACCTGTGACTTAAAAGCAACATCAGGATGTATCTTTAACAAAGCATTTGCACTTTTCTTAAACCCTCCGTTTTGGCCCAACTAACTGATTAGTTGATCACCTGACCACATGACTATAATTATACTAAAGTAATTTCTTGCAGCCCTACATTAGATAAAAAAAAAACATAAATCATACACACACATAAGCTCAGACACACACTCAGACATATTGTCACCTCTGGCCTGTCGCTGGGGAACTGGAGCCCTCCAAGATTTTGTACCCAGATGTAGGGGTGTCCCAGCTCTGATACGTAGTCCCCAAATGTGGCAATCCTGTGTGGTCAGAGCACAGGAGATTGGCCATGGCTAATAAACAGCAAGACAAATCATCTGAAACAAATGCACACAAACTATGTTCCATGAAATGGGAATCTACAGTGTGGGCCTCTAACAGCATCTACAGATCCACAATTAAAGTGCCTCAGTACAGAGGAAGAGTCTCATTCAGGTAAATTATACATTCAGGCAGAAAGAAAACCTGCACAGGGCTTGCAAAATTTTGAAATCTGCAGGCAGACATTCTTCTGATCATATGTACAAGCTAGAGTGCAAATGGGACTCAACTAAGCTAGAAGTTTTCAGATCTGCCTGGAAAGAGAGCCTGGAATATTTTCAGGTGAATTTGTTGTTTTGAAATTTATTTATTTATTTATTTTTTTATTTTGAGGCGAAGTTAAATTAACTGAATTCATGTGGTTGAATTATAAACATGCACTTTAAAATACGTATGTTTTGGAAGCCAAATATTTTTGTACTGAATATTTCCATCCATCCATCCATCGTCTAACCCGTTTATCCGACTGGGTCGCGGGGGGTCCGGAGCCTATCCCTGAAGTAACAGGCATGAGGCAGGGAACAACCTTGGACAGGGGGCCAGCCTATCGCAGGGCACACTCACACACACCATTCACTCACACATGCACACCTACAGGCAATTTTAGGAACTCCAATCAGCCTCAGCATGTCTTTGGACTGTGGGGGGAAACCGGAGTACCCAGAGGAAACCCCACAACGACACAGGGAGAACATGCAAACTCCACACACATGTAACCCAGGCAGAGACTTGAACCCGGGTCCCAGAGGTGTGAGGCAACAGTGCTAACCACTGCATCACCATGCCGCCCCTGTACTGAATATTTAAGCAATGAAATTACAATTGAAATGTTTTCATTTGAAATGTTCATTGTTTAAATGTATGCACATATTAACCTACAGTCCCCAAAAATTCAAAGCGTCATTAATGCAATGCGTTTTTATTCGATAAGTGTAATTCAATGTGTTTTTTTCATCAACAACTTTTGTCATTAATTTACTTTCATACATTCTAATTACGCACACACTGATCCTAAATACACGTGTACAGTTTCCTGTGCACATTCGCAGATCTCCGTATGCATTTAGAGATTCTCCTACACATTTACGAATCTGATTACGCACACACGGATCGCGATACAGATACACAAATCTCCAC
>JAODJU010000040.1:32671448-32681745 GCA_026776725.1 Gnathonemus echidnorhynchus
ATTTTATTTTCTATATAGCGCCAGATCACAACAGAAGTCATTTAAGGTTACCTTTCCTATAGAACTGGTCTATACATTGTCCTTTTATTAAACAAACTAAATAGCCTTATGTCATTTATCTTATTTACACAACAGCTTATTTACACGGTCGCGCGTTTACAAATCTCCTCTGCTCTCTGTATCGCGCATGGCGGAGTTCGGCCCCAATGTGTGCGCACAGACACATGCACACACAGGTGAGCACACTCCCACCAGCGGACAGAGAGGACGAGCCAGAAAATATGTCGCGTCAACCACCTGAAAAGCAGACAAAAATATCTGCGTTTTCTAAAGCCCAGAAAGATACACTACAGTGACAAAAGCTGCACACTTTGTGGATAACTGTCATAAAATGAAATGTTCTGATGTTTAGTCATGTTATATTAACTGCTGTCATTAAAAGAAACACATGAACACCATGAATCTTGTCAGTGTTCGTCTGCCCCCCCCAAAAGCTGTAAACCAAGGGGAAACATTGTTTTCTATATGAAACGGTGACCTGTTACTGTCAAGAGAAAAGCACCAAAAAAAGTGCATGGTAAAAATTAAATAAAGTTGTTTTTGACCCTCAAAAAAGCATGTGGGGGGAGGGATTTTTTTTTCCACTTAATTGGGAAGAAAGTACGATTGACCTGCTTTCATAATAAAAAAAGTGTTGTTATTCAAAGGGTTGTAGGAGTTAAGAGGTTCTCCACTTACTGAAAAAATATCACTGAAACTACACACCTCTCTCCTTTATCTGCTGCCTAAAGTGTGTAAAGTGTTTTAGAGACTTTTCATAGAATTTCTCCTTTTTCTTCTAAGATGAAGTCCAGGCCACATTACACCCATTTACTGTACATTAAAAATCAGATGAGGAGATTCAAACCTAAATAATGTCATTTCATTAGGGACTCTCTTGATCAGACCACCATCACATTCTATGCTTTACAGAAAATCATCATCCCAAGTTTGCCAGAATTTGTTCAAAAATTGGTTAAGATAGAATGACCCTAGGATTCCATTATGGACACTGCACAAGCTCACAAATTAGACACAGGGCAAATATCCTCAGCCAAAACATTCCCATATTCACAGACTGGAGCAGAATGTGACATAGGATTAGGGATGAAATGATAACTCAATAACTTGATTAATAAAATTCCTCGAGGTAAATTCTCCTGCTCAGTTATTTGCTTTATGATCCACAAACTGTTATACACAGACTGTAGCAATGCATGGATGATATTAACTGAGACACCAATGTGTGTTGTTGTGTGTACTTACTGGACAAATGGAGGAAAACAAAAACGAGGATGAGCGAAAGGAAAAGACAAGTGGCAGAAAATATTTAAAGTTTGGGAGAATTTCAACTACAGTCATTATGATTACTCAATTATCAAAAGGCATCGATTTAAATTTTCCTAACTGATTACTCACCAACATGGTGGAAGGAAGATGGTGCATAGAGATTCCAAACAAACAGTGAAAACATCATTTGTGTGGAAGCGCTTCACATTAAAATGAAGAAAATTGCAGTTCTGTCAGTATTGCAAAGCAGAACTTCAATATCACCACAGCATGACTGCAATGCAAATACAGTAGATCTTAAAAGAAGACATTTAGGTTTGACAGACTCACCCCATAATGAAGGTTAGCCATCGATACGTGCCATTTAGCCTCTCGGAGTAGCTTAGCCTGTCTTCACTGTCTTCACTTTGACTTAAATCATTTTGCAAAATAGCCCTGTCTCTTTGCTACTTCATCTTACATAACATGGTATATAATAACCATATAGTATTAATTTTTGTAAATGTATTGTGTGCTTGAGTAACGCTGAAAGATACTGGAAAAAGTACACTTTGCAATATCTGTTTGTTAAACTAGAGGTGTTGTGAGTTATGCCAACAGACACAAAGCAGTGCTAACAAATCACTTGTTTCTTTTCAATATAGTCTCCATGGAATCCAAAAAAATTCTATACAGCAAAAGACAAATGTCTTTTCGTGTCTAGTTCTTGTTCATCTTTCTCCTCCTCACCCAATTTTGTTTAATTTCTCACAAACACGCCAAACTGTCTATGAGTGAGTCCAGCAGAGTGTGTATGCAAGCTCATGCATAAGCAGCGGTGGTAAATTTGAACTTAGATAATGTTGAAAGGGAATCATTAAAATTACAAAGCTTGCTAAGTTTTGTTCCCTTTAACTAATGAAAATGTTTTCACAAAACTTACAGTTTGAACCCAGCAGACTATCACAGTTCTTGCGATGTGACAACTGTATGTCATGAAATGTCAGGTTGATATTAACATCACATATGGTGCAAGCCTGTCAGGGTGGCACAGTGGCACAGCGCGTAGCACTGTTGCCGAACACCGCTGCTTTGTGTTTGTAGAGTTTGCATATTCATCCTGTGTGTGTGTGTGTGGCTTTTTCGGCAGATCCTCTGGTTTCCTTCCACTGTCCAAAAACATGCAACTTAAGTGAACTACAATGCCTAAATTGACAAAATGTGTGACTGAGTATGCACTCTGCAAAGGCAGGTTGGCTGCTACTTTGCACCATTAGCAATGTATATATTTCATATAAACTGTGACTTGATAAATCCTCACATTAAATCAGAAGATTACTCAATTATTGATATAATTGATATTGACAGCCCTAATTTCAATTTGAGATTAAAAGAAAATATTGTAGAATACAAACAGTGTCAAACTCGCGTTATACGAGTGTGAGTTGAAACCCTCTCAAACTTTTGATATTTTTAAACTTTTTTTATAACACTCATCTCTTCCTTTCGCTCCATTCAAGTGTTCCTTCAGGTTATTAACCTTAACTTGAAAAGGTAGCTGCGAGAATCTGGTAGTGCTAATCATATAAATCACAATACAATGCAGATGCAGTTTAATGATGTTAAAATTTGCTCAGAGCATTCGGTGAAACGTTCCAAAGCTGCTCATTCAGCAAAATTCTCATTGACTACTAGTATTGGTATAATAAAAATATGAATTCCTTAAAACATTGCTGAATAGAATTGCTCAGGGTACCTCAGTGGTGCCTTGCTGGTCGGGGATTCAAACCTGCAATCTTTCAATTACAAGTGCACTTCCCTAACCATTAAGCCAGCACTACCTCCATAAACTGGGAAACCTAACTATGCTAGCAGCTCATGCCAACAGTTTACTGCCCTACCTACAAATGGGAACAGTGTGTATTGCCATTATTTAAAAAAATATTTTGATAATGTGATTTTTGTACATTCTGGACTGTTGTGTAAACAATGAAGATGTGCAATAAAACTGAAGATTTTGGCATATTTTAATCTGACTTTCTAAAAACGTTATAGGTTTTAACTGACCTGATTATAACCTGACCACAGCCAATTTTCTCTATTAAAAGATATGTAAAAAAATGTAATTAAATTCTCTCTTTTTCAGCAAACCACAGTCCATTATGGGCAACATTATGATTGTTCAGCCATGTTCATCTGAGCAGGCAAAGATTTTTGCTTACAGCATTTTGAACTCACTCATGTGGCATTTATGTGGACCCTTTTTATATTTCAAACTTTTCAGTAATTGTTCACCTTAGCAGTATAAACAGCCAAAGTTAATGCACAGCAGCATGACATGAAAATCACTACTTGTCTATTCAAAGATCTGGCTGGCATAAGTTCTTTAATTTATTCTAATACTAACAAAATACATATTTAACCCAATTACTCAATTACTAATCAATAAAAATAATCGATAGTGAACTGTAAAAATAATCGAGTTACAACCCTACACAGAATAGCCTTTAAACACAGTACTTTTTCACACTAAGAAAGGCAGCAATAGCCCAAAGACAGTCCACTTTGAAATCTGACATGACTAATTAAGCTCCAAAATGAAACGCCAAATATAAAAAGTGTAATATCACCACCAAGTTGACGTTACTCACAGGACCATACTAACCTGTGATATGGGTCCATCTGTGAGCTATCAGGGGCATTGTGGTGAATCTGCCGGGACTCCAGAATGGCTCTCCACTGGCCCACCTCTTCCAGGCCATATGTACTGTCCTGTGGAGAAAGTGAGCGTCACATAAGAACGATGTACACGGCAGGTGTACCAAAGACGTCCAGTAGGAGCCGACAAATGACCTTCAGGGGGTCCCAGCTGCAGAGCTTCTCCTTGAGCAGAGGGTGCACCACTGACACGGCGAGGTCCCCCAGACCCAGAACCTTATACTCCTGGTAGTACTCGGACTGCAGCGTCTCAAAGATACTGGCACATTCCTGCAGGGTGAGCGGAGTGCCCCCTTCACCATCAGAAGCCTCGAAACGTTCCACCAGGTCCAAAACAGCTTCTAAGCGGCCCAGAGTCTTCTGCTCCTCAGCCAGCCGCTCCTGCAGGGCTGAGCTCTCATGTGTCAGGGACACGACTACATCACGCTCGTGCTGCAGCCTCCGTGCACTCTGTTATCATATGTGAAAGGAGAGAGAGCGGAAGAAGTGAGCGGATGGAGGGGGAAGGGCTCCAAAACTAAAAAAAAAATGAATACATTATTAATGTATTTAAGAACGTTTACTAAGCCAAGCATAGTCGAGTAAATGTATGAGGAAGCTGATAATAATAATCAATACTTTATTGAATTGTCTTTACGCCTCCCTCAACTTGCTCTTTGTAGAGTAAGCTGTCCATGAAGGGCAGCACCTGTTGGGGCACCCAGGGAGCTGGGGGTTAAGGGCCTTGCACAAGGACCCAAGACTTGCTGAGGCTGGGTTTGAACCAGTGACCTGATTACAGGTACACAGGCTTAGCCCACTGAGCCACACACTGCCCCGGGATATGGGGGAAAGGCAAAAGAAAATGCCAAGAGCTAAAACGGAAAAGTCAGTCAAGTCAAAGCATCTTTATTGTCATCTTTAGCTATGTGATGCGTGGGTCCTATACAGTGATGAGCAAATATTCGTATTGTTCACATATGGGGCAATAGGAAAAAAAAACAGGGACAATAAGACTGGGCTAATGCTAATACGAGTAGCACAGATGAGTGGTAAATTGGGCTGAGTATACAGCAAACCTGCAGGATGTCCTGTTCTGTCAGGTCAATCAGCAGCTGAAGATTATGTTCCAGTTCGGGCAGTGCAAAGCTAGAGCCTTTCTGGTCCCGTGCTCCAATGCTTAGCGGGGTCTCCTCTGGCACACTGTGCTTCTGACTCATCTGCCTGTAGCTGTAATACACCTTCTGCTCCCGACCAGTCATGTCAATTACCTGTAATGGAAATGCAGTGTGTACATTTATACAGAGACACGGGCACACACATCCCATGCATCTGTACTCTAGCACATGGCCATTTCTGTAGAGAGAATGTCTGTTTTTTCAAGAGAAGCAATCTAGGAAATTCCTTTCAAATGAAAGAAAAAAAATGTGCGCAGACATTAACAGCGGAGTGTGTACGCATGCAGATGCCCACCTTGACCTGAGCCAGCTCTGCAGCAGGCGCGCTCAGACTCTTCCCAGCCACCTTGCCCCGTGCTTTCAGCTCCTCCACAGTCTTGTAGGAGTACTTTGGCTTCTTCTTCCCTACACCTGGCTCTCGGCGCCACTGGCCCAGTTCCCGCTGAAATTCCTGTGTGATGGTTACATGACAAGATTTCACTTTCATGAAATGGTCCAAGCAATTGAATGTACTGCTTGTATCACGGTGGCAGTACAGGAATATAAAACAGGTACATGTTCACTGGGTAGTACTCACCTTCTCTTCTTCTTCCTCCGAGTCCACAACGGGGAAATCCTGCAGGGACTGCTGGGTCCTCTCATTTCCATAGGCTCCTACAGCACCTTTGCCCTTACGCACTTTGGCCTCAATCGGATTCACAATACCTGAAGGACACCATTCAGAAGTGCTTTGCAACCCAACTAGACTGAGGCCACATTAATGATGCAGTATAATGACATGCCTCTAACTCATGGAAGCACAGATTCCCACGAGTCCTACCCTGGGAATTCTTGCCCAAGCCTTTTCCCGGCACATAACCCATCTTCTGTAGCAGTTTCTGCCCAATCCCACGAGTGTGCTTCTCCCACGTTCCTAGGTCATGTCCAGCCCGGATTCCACCAGCAAACGTCTTCTGGGAGCTCTTGAAGTTTCCACCCTAAAGGACATTTCATATGAATAATTTAACTAGATCAGATTAGATTAACTTTACTGATCCCAGAGGGAAATTCATGTGTATACAACGGTGAGTATGTAGACCGCAGGCAAACATACATCCAGTGCAAAACAGACATGGTGCAAAGACAGTACACAGAGTGCAAAGTAAAAACAAACAAAAAAAAGTAGAAACAAAAGAAAAAGTAAACAGTGCGCAAACATAATCTTGGAAAAAAGTATAAAAAAAAGTAGCGGGTGGCACCAGACTTTTTCCATTGCCAAGACAGTTTGCTTCCTGATGCGTGATTGCTGTGGATGGGGAAAGGCACGTTGGGAGGTGGTGTTGGGGAGTCTGATGGCAGCTGGTAGAAATGATCCCTAGTAGCGCACAGTGGTGGAATGAGTCAACAGTTAAATGTGCTCCCGGATAGCCCTCCCTTCAGAGGATGGGCATAATTGTTCATAATATTGTCCAATTTTGCTAATATCTTCTTCTTTGTTACTGTTTCCAAAGGGTCCAGGGTCAGTCTGTGATGGAGCTGTTCTTCCTGATGGGTTTGTTCAGGCATTTGGCATCGCCTGCATTCATAGCACTTCCCCAGTAGGGCATGACATAGAACAGCACACTGGTCACTATGGAGTAATAAAACATGCACAGCAGCTTGCCACACAGATCAAAAGACCCGAACCTCCACAGAAAGTAGAGTCTGCTCTGGCCTTTCTTATACAGTGCCACTGTGTTGTGCACTCAGTCCAGTCTGCTGTTCAGGTGAACCCCCTAGATCGTGCAGCCCTGCACCAATTCTACTTCCTCCCTCTGGATGGTGACTGGTCTCAGATGCTCCCTGTTACACCAGAAGTACACTACTAGCTCCTTCTCCTTGCTAATGTTGAGTTGCAGGTTGCTCTCCCTGTACCACAATACATCTCAGACACACAGTCCCAGAGCCTCACAAACTGCCATTTGTTAGTCAGGCAATGCATGATCCAAGAGACTGTTGGGGCATCAAGTTGCATTATCCAATCAGAGAGGCTGAATAGTGTTAAAGGCAGTGGAGAAGTCAACATGATCCTGACTGTGGTGCTGGCTTTATCAATGTGGGAATTGGCTCTGTGAAGCTAGTGGATCAGAGTGTCGTCTACACTTGTGTGCCTGGTAGACAAAATGTAGGGTATCCAGCTCGTCTGTTACCAGTGGTTAAAGCTGCTTCAGTATCATCCTCTTAAAGGCCTTCATGATATGCAACATAAGAACAATTGGTCTAAAGTCCTTAAGTTAACTGGTGCACTGTCTCTTTGGAATGAGGACCACACAGGATGTCTTCCAGAGCTGGGGCACCTTCTACAGACTGTAGGACCCAGTAGAGCTGGCTGGCACATGACTTCAGCACCCTAGGCTGATCCCATCAGGCCCTGTTGCCTTGACTGTACAGAGTTTCCACAGCTCTCTCCTCACTTGGGCCCATTTCAGACATGCACTGCTACTCTGAACTTTTCCAGACATTTTCCAGTGTGAATGCAAATGCCCAAATCAGCAAGATTTTACCTTGCTAGCTCCCAGGTACAAAATTTAGGTAATTTTCGATTGACCCCCATGTTTGAATGAAGCAGGAAATTGTCCGGAGAATTTAAGTGTGCGAGTGGGCGTGATGATGATGTTTGCATGGAAGAATACAAATGGAGGAATACAAACACCCAAGAAATTCTGTCAGCAAGAGACTCAGTTGTATATGATCAAAATACAAACCAGGTATGTGATGTATTCCGAACTAAGGAGTAGGCAAACAAGAAACCCCCCCCCCCCCCCCCCCAAAAAAGTATTCCTTGTAGGTGTGGAAACGTCCGACACAGATAGTCTCTGGTTGTGTGCCACATGTGTGAACAAGCAACTTTGGAATTTGCCTTGATCTGATTCTCGGGACAATGTTTGGAGTTCATGCAAGAAAACGACTCCAAGTGGGAATGTGGGGGGACCTTAAGTTTGGTGTCTTTGATATGCAAGTCACAGGGAAGAGTGAAGATTGTGGAAGGGGGAGGGGGCAGTGAGAGGCCTGAAAGCCCCTTACCTAGCATACTGAAGACCAATCCACACTTCACTTTTCCCTGTGCACTTTCGGTCCACACACAGGGTGACTGACGAAAATTTCACCATCAGTGGATTATGCGGGGAGGTGCGCATGTACCCCAGATTTTTATGTCCGGTGAAGATCATGCTCTTCGACTGACATGTGCAAGGAAGCTGACTATGTGCTTGCTGTCAGTGACAGCACTGACTTTCATTGAGCAGAGGCCAATGAAGAAATAGTATAACCCCATTTCCAAAAACAGTTGGGATGCTGTGTAAAAGGTAAATAAGAACAGAATATAATGATTTGAAAATCATGTAAAGCCATATTTAAAATTTCACAGTTTCAACATTTGAAATGTTATCTTTCTTCTATTTTCAATGAAATATGGATGTATATGATTTGCAGATTTGCAACATTATGTTTGCAAATCATTCTGGTGGAATATCACTGCTGTATGCATGCACTGACCACAACCAATCGCCCCATAGACAAATGTAGTATGAACATAAGCTACTGTACAGCCTGAAAGCGCAGGTGGAAAAGAGAAGTTTGAACTAGGCTTTAGGCTGATGGCATTGAGGGAATCAAATCCGTTGAAAAATAGATTCAGCTCATTAGTCCTGTCTGTGCTCCCTTCCACTGCAGTGTTACCAGCTTGCTTGTAGCCGGTGATGATACTCATTACATTCCTCACTTCCTTTGCACTGTTCTGCTGTAGCTTATGCTCCAGCTTCCCCCTGTAGAAGCTGTTCGCCTGGCGAGGTTGAATGTTCAGTTCTTCAGATCTCCAGACCCTTGTCTACTCTTGTAGTTAAGAAGGTCCTTCAAGTCTTTTGTGATCCATGGTTGGTCACTGGGAAAACAGCTCACTGACTTCTGCCGATGGGGGTACATACACAACCAAAACATAGCGTGCAAAAATTCCAGCGGCATGTTATACAGTTGCAGTCCCACAGCAAAAAGCTCCACATTTCAGCTCACACACCTGTGCTTTGCAATGTGTCCAGGGTTGCATCATTTCTCATTTACAAAAACAAAAGTCCACCTCCCTTCTTCTTCCTCTTTCGCATTTGCTCCTGTCAGCACAAGCAATGTTAAAGCCATCATCTGTGACCACGGAGTCCAGGCTTTCAGCTCTCAGCCAGGTTTCCGTGAAGCACATGAAGCTGCAATGTTTGTACTTCCCTGTGACTCCTGGTCAGCGCTGAGAGCTCATCTGTCTTGTTTTTCAGCAACCTTACGTTGATGAAAGGCAGGTAAGACTTGTACCTTCTGCCTTTATACCGCAGCCTTTCTTCCCTGGTGGCATTGCACCAGATCTGCCTGCAGCTCGGCAGCTTTGGCAGTGAGGGGGACGCAGGTCCTGCTGCGTGTAGGCGAACAGCAGTCCCTCCTTATCCATGATTGAAATAAGCATACCAATGTCCATAAAAGCATATAACGATTCCCAATCCATGCCATGGTAGTGACAAACTTATTAGAAATTAAAGAAAAATGCGAATTCAAAAACAAAAAACAAAGAAAATTAATAAATATACAAGAAGCAGCCGCAGCAGGCAGCCACTTGAGGCAGTGTCTGTTGTGTTCTATGATTACAGCTACAATAGGACATAAATCATAAATCCACCACAATTCTGAAGGAGTAAAAGGTTCTAAACTGATGTGTGACCTCCTTTCTCACATTAACACTATATACTGGATTATACATAAACAAATTTGAGATAAGAAAGATGGACTACTGCAATACCGTTTGCAGTTTCTTTGGGGCACTCTCCCGGGCAGGTTGCACCCCATCTCTGTCTGAATCGGAATCATCAGAATCCTGCTTCTGCTGCTCTCTTTCTTCAGTGGCAGTTTTGCGCAGTCCTGCGCTCACAAAATTGACAGGGGCTGTGTAATCCTTTGACCTGGCCACAGAGAAAACACAAGGAAAGAAGATGCTTTTAGAAATATGCAGATCCAAATACATACATTTTTCATCCATCCATCATCTGCTGCTTATCCAGATTCAGGTTGTGGGGCTTGCAGTCTGAGTAAGGATTCCCAGCTCTCCCTTTCCCCCAGCTCCT
>JAODJU010000040.1:32684153-32694808 GCA_026776725.1 Gnathonemus echidnorhynchus
AGTGCTCGGCTTCTTAATTCTGAGATACTGGCTGACTTGCCGTCTTATATATAACATTTGGAACCTTTGCAACAAAACGATGTTGAAAGGCTGATTCAAGGTTTTCCATCAATCTTTAATGATGCACCGTCTCTGACTCATTGCAGCATGATTTTAGGGTGACTTCCCCTCTTTAAAACAGCATCCTTAGCGTGTGTTTGCCACCAAGAGAGCACCTGACCTGCCCGTCTCGCCCGCCGCTGCGGCCGCGCCCGCGGTTCTACTGGAAACAAAGACTCCTAATCCCCCAGCACTGCTCCCAGTCCCCGAGGAGGTCCCGGACAATCGGGACCTGGCTCCTTTCTCCAGTGAGGAAGAGGAGCTCGAATGGGACCCCTCGGGGACCACCCTATGGACTCCAGCTCCCAGACCCTTCCGGGACCAACGCCCTGTGGGACCCCGCCTGTCCGTGTCCCGAAAGAGACGGGGACACAGACGTCGGGCCCGGTTCCCGCCCGCCCTGCCCCCTGGCTCGGTATCACATTTTTGTAGCCAGCTAAGAGTCTTTCAATTCTTACTTGGGGGATATTCACCCATTCATCCTTGCAAAAGTTTTCTAATTCTGCAAGATTCTTGGGCCGTCTTGCATGCACTGCTCTTTTGAGATCTATCCACAGATTTTCAATGATGCTTAGTCAGGGGATTGTGAAGGCTTGCAGCCTCTTGAGGTATTCCATTGTATATTTTGAGGTGTGGTTCAAATCATTATGTTGTAGGACCCATCCTCTTTTTAACTTTTTTACAGATGATGTCATGTTTGCTGCCAGAATTTGCTGGTATTTTTTCGAATCCATTCTTCCCTCTACCAATGACATTTTCCCTGTGCCATTGGCTGCAACACAAGCCCAAAGCATGATTGTTCCACCCCCATGCTTAATAGTTGAGACTAGGGATGTAATTAGGGATGCACCGATACCAAGGACCAATACCACTTAATTGCAACATTACACTAAAACTCAAAGCTGCAGTATTTTTTCAGACTGTAAGGTCTGTTATGCTAAAGTGTGAAGAGGAGGAAGGGACAGCACGCCACTGAATTAACACACACAATTTGATCAAACGACACACCATAGTGCAAAGTACACGGAATTTGCTAATGCTAGCAGAGAAAGACCGCAAAAATAAACTTTAGCGCAAATTATGGAAAAGCGAGAGAAAATGGAACCAACGTATTATTTATATCAAACATTAAATAAGTTTAGTTATTTAATGTTAGATATAACTAATGCTTCAGGATCAATCGCAAATATAAGTACAGATGGGTGTATTTTGTCTTCATTTTAAAAAAAAAAAAAAAAACGTTACCAAGCAGACCAGTCACACCTTTGGTGGTTTGGGTCGCTGCAAAGTATACATACATTTCAGGAGAGGTGCATGACAGACCACGACAGGGTCCATGGCTATGTCGTACTTACAGCGTCGATTCGACTTAGAATTATAAACCAGCCTTTACAGTCACACATGATAAATGTATCACATATGCATGTTGTTACATCCGGGTGTTGGCGAGCGCACAAGCAGATGAGTTGAGCCGTGAATACAGGCAAACGGGGTTTATTATGAGGGAAATGAGCAACACTGAACACAACGTCAATGACAGATCTGGGGAAACTAACTCAGACGCAGACTAAAATACACAGGACAAGCCGAAAATAACAATGAGGGGGGCGTGGCACACGCGAGGATCGGACGAGCCGAGCGTGACACATGTATACAAGGTTTCCGTTAAGTCTGATGTTGCCTTACATGTAAAAGACTGATCACAGTCTCTTCCATGCAGTGAGGCAATAGGCAGCAGCTTATTAAACGTTGGTATCGGATAGGTACTCAGTATCGGCCGATACCCAAAGCGCAGGTATCGAAATTGGTATCGGGACAGAAAAAGTGGGATCGGTGCATCCCTAGATGTAATGATAAATGTAATATCACGATATCACGATAAAATACCTCAAGAGCGTTGTTGGACTGATATCACATGGTTACAGTATTTCGCTCATATAAGCTCTGTCTCAAAAAATACGTACTTCAATAACGAATGCTTTGTGCTCTAATGGCCGTGTGTAACCCACATAACAATAGGTCAGTAAATCCATTACAAAACTATTTCAACAATAATTTCTAAATTGGTCAAATAGAAACAAAAACACATTCACAGTATATTAACAGTACTACGGAGCCCCTCTGGTGACGTAAGAGAAAAAAATATAGGGATACCATCCCAAGTTCCTTAAACGGACGGCACCCGCTGCCAAGGCGCAAACTTAATCTCATTTCAGGGAATGTGGGGCAGATACAAACCAGTACGCTATCAGCATATTTGGTCTATCTAACTCAAGGGACAACCTAGAAGCAGTGTATGTGCGTGATACCAACTCAGGGGCTACACAACAAGACAGTCTGTTTGGTTATGTCAGCTCAGATACTCCTTTCACATCAAGCCCTCACTGGAGCTGGTGCTGGTGCTTGGCCAGAGCTGGGCTGGAGCTCACATTGGCCCCAACAAAAACCATCTCACCTTCACACTGCACTTGGTGCCAAAAGGGTAGAATGATGACATCAGTGTGTGCATGTTGCTGTGGGAAGGGTACCGTTTTGGAGGTGAAGACAAAAATGGAGGACCGTGCAAGATGCGATGAACACAAGACTTTTTTGAATTTACTGCAAATGCTTACATTATTTATGCAATGGATTGGCACCCCATCCTGGGTTGTTCCCTGCCTTCTACCCATAGCCTCCAGGATAGGCTCTGGACCCCCCGCGACCCTAAACAGGATTAGCGGTTTCAGAGAATGGATGGATAGTTGGGCTTACATTATTTTTTAGCTTTATATGTTATCGTTCCTGGATTTAACCCAACACAGTTCATTCAAAATTTCTGAGTGTCCCACATTCACCTTTAAAAGCAATATGTGCTGTCATGCCGATCGTGCGAATCCTAGCTCTTATGTGCCACGCCCCCTCATTTACCCCATGTAGAATCCCTGTGTTTTCAGCTGTTTCTAGTTGTGTTAATTACTGTGGTGTATTTAAGTCCATGTCTGTGTGCCTTTCATTAGTCAGGTCATTAACATTTTAATGTCATATGTTTGCAAGTCCTCTGTGTTTCTGATTGTGTTTCCCCGAATAAACCCTGTCTTCACCCGACTCCCTGGACTCCTGTGCCTCTTTCCCCACCTCATGCCTACTTGCTGTGACAGAATTACTGGATGCCTTTGCTGACCGAGGAGGACTTCCTCCAATGAGGAAGATCTACTGGCTCTGGCAGCCTGAGGTGATGGAGGACCCAGCTGCCAGAGCCCTTGCAGTGCAGTCAAGGGATATCCCTGTCCAAGGACTCATTTCTCGCGGAAGAGGTGCGGGAGAACTCGCAACTAAGGAGAAGGGTGACAGAAATGATATTGAGGCAGGTAGCCCTGGACTATGGATTGCCTCTTCCCCCATTGGGCGGGCTACTCGAACCCTCCGCTACTCCACCCATGTCATCATGCAAGAAGAAGAAGCGGAAAGATCGCAAAGGGGAGGGCATGCTAGAAGCCCCTCTGGGACCCATCGTGATCCCTGTCTTCTCCCCAGCGGTGAATCGATCCCCTCTTGATTCTCAACCCGGCGGTGTTCGGCACACCGGGATTCCCCACCGCCTTGCCTGTGCCCGAAGCTTGTCTCCCCACCGCTTTGCCTTTGCCCAAGATGCAATGCCCAGCTGCAACACCTGCTCCCGAGGCGCACCGCTCAGCCACACTGGCTCTGGAGTTTCCCGCTCCTGGTATTTTTTTAATGTCAAGAGACTCTACTGCTGAGAGGATGAGTGCTAATATCACTTCTGCATATATAGAGAAACTGAGAACACAAGTCTTCTGATTTGCTACTATACGTACTTAGTGTTTTCTGGAACTTGATAGGGCACTTCCGTGTGTGATTGGTGGGTGGGGGCATGTCCTCTCTGAGGGGCAGGATAATACAAAGAGACTCAAACTGAGAGCTCAGAAGTGAAGGTCGGCGTCTCAGATTTGCTCTGAGGAGAGTTGGTTTGTCCTAATGAAGATGGAGGTTTGCATGTTTATCACTCTAATCCCTGATTCTGCTCACCACAGCCAGTAAGTGCCATGCTCTATCTCCAGTCCTTTGATAGCCAAAGTTAAGGGTAAAATTTTTAAAAGAGAATCAGAGATGCAATAAAGGGAGATGATATGCAGTACAGCAGGCATTTTGTAAAAGTATGATTAAATTAATAACATGGTTTTCTGGTGTGTGCTGTTGAAAAGATTAAATATAAATGTATAAGAATATAAATAACAGTAAGTAGAAGTGAGGATGTTATGCTCAGGTGACACGAGACACAGGTCACAGTCCCAGGGCATGTGAGTGAATCCCCACTCAAAAGGACAGAACAAATTCACGGCTTTGACAAGTCAATAATTATTGTTAATTATTTCACCAAAATAAAATAGCACATTATACACCATATTCTGGGTAGCTGAGTTGTCTAAAACTCCAAAAATTTGCAGATAAATGGAATTACAGTATCATATCCTTGTGTTCTTATGCTGTATGGAACAGGCCCCAGTCCCCTTATAAGATCCTGTACATGAAAGGCAGGTAACAGGTGGCTGGATGGGTGGATATATCTGATATAATTATTATGGCTACCTTAACTTAATTTGATCACTTGTATAACTGGTTTATTATGATTTTTATGGTTTCTGTTTCAGCATGCATGTCATATGTATTATATTTCTGAAGCTGTCATTCAGCTAAAACACTTGTCTCAATGTCTCTGTAAGCTGTGAGACATATAAATCCTGGTCCATACTCCAACAGAGGTCAAAAGCACAGAGACACAGAATTTAGAGTTCCCAGTTCATCTAAACTGCAGTGGTTTTTTTTTGATAATGTGAGCTCACTGAAGGACCCAGATCCACACAGAGAACATGCAGTTTCTCTCCTGGCTGATCAGGAGCTGCGAGGGGGGCAGAACGACCTTTAGAGACTCATGCTTCTCACACTGACATCCAGTGGCAAGAAATAGTATTGCTTCTGGAAATCTGTATGTACGGTAAGTAAATATACAGCTTATAATTAGTACATGAGAGTAAACAAATATATAAAAATTTGTCGCAATATTTAAATTTAGAGCTTCAACTTCTGTAACTGAAGCTTTCATAACTAGTTTTGTAAAGATATTGTATACATTTGTCTTCCTGATGCATAAATAGCAGATAAAAATAGACGCATGTGAATACAAACTTCTGTGGTTTCCTTCCGTAGCAGGTATGTAGCAGTGATCCGCTCAGAAACCACACAGGGGTCTTACACATGCAGTCAGGCTCTCAGGACGAGGGGAGACGCACTCAGTACGAAAAGAAGGAAGGTGGTGCAACTGATAGCCAGACCACAGAAAGACTGAAGTCCATCACAACATCCGCCTGTGCCGCAACGTGCCTGCTACCTCCACTGCTGCTATCTGGAATAAAATCAAAGGAATTTATTAGCAAGCGACACCCACACACTGACAAGCTAGCGAGCAGCTTGCTCACCATTTTAAAATTTACACAACTGAAATCTGCAGGTGGATGGCAGTAAACAGTAGTTTTCTTTTTTTCAGTTTTTTCACTCACCTGTATATCGAACATAGATCAGTTTTCTTATCAGGTGGAGGGGTAAATATAAGAAAAATGTGTGCATATCACAGGAAATTCAGTAACCTCTGAGTTCCTCATAATATATTGTAACATTCCGAACTCTCCGGTTATTAGCATAATTTTGCTGAGACCTATGATGACAGTATTGTGACGTGTGGATGGGCGGAGACACAAGTAAACTGATTGAATTGACCGTAGCAAGTGTGGCTGATTCGGGAGTATTCCGGAACAAGGCGGGATATAAAAGGACACGAGAAACAGGTGAGGAGGGATTTATTGTTTTATATACCTGCGGCTTGACACTCTTGGGACAGGAGGGTGTCGTTCGCAGTTACTTAGGATTGCCGGCGACAAAGACAGACAGACAGATGAGGGGATCAGTTCGTTTCTGCTTTAGGAGGGGAGGTTTGCTGCCCACATTTATTACAGTATTATTATTATATCATGTTGCATGAGGACACAGGGGTGTTTGCTTTTGTCTATCTGCTTCTCTTTCTCATGCTGTCTTCTCATTAGGTTCTAAAGAGGGGCCTGTGTGCAACTAGGATCATCCTCAACTGGTGCTCGTTACATGGGAGGACCTTTGACTGTACAACATTCCTGAGTCAGGAAGATGAGAGACCACTCTTCTTGTCCCTGCCTCTCTGGCTGACTGCTGTGTTTGCTTCTCATTGTTTTAAGTTTATAGGGAAGGGGGATATAATCGAGGTCAGCAGGTACAGTAAAACCTTGGATTGCGAGCATAATTCGTTCCAAAAACGTGCTCGTAATCCAAAACCCTCGTATATCAAAGTGAATTTTACCATTAGAAATAATGGAAACTCAAATGATTTGTTCCACAACCCAAAAATATTCATATAAAAATGATTAATAACAAAATATAAAGTAAAATAAAACAAATTAACCTGCACTTTACCTTTGAAAATAATCATGGATGGTGAGAGAAGAGGAGGGTTATTTTGTAGGATGACTTCACTATAACTACCGGAATCACTGCTACCTGTTGGCTCACTGGAATCTTTTTCTTTTTGTGCAACTTTAACAAGGAACCTATCCAATGATAGCCACTTTTGCCTCCTTTTCGATTTCGCGGAAATGTGGACATTGCATTGTTGTGAAACAGATTCTTCGCTCGCACTGCTACACCCTTATTCGGGTGGTGCTTTTCTACAAAATTTTGACTTTTGAGTATGGGAGACAATTACCCACAATCCCACAGCGAGAGAGAAGAACCATCGGCTCGTGATCATCAGTTGTGATCACGTGACGCTCGGCGGACAAAGCATATGTATAATATTCGTATTGCAAGACATTGCTCATTTATCAAGTTATAATTTAAAAAAAAAAAAATTTGCTCGTCTTTCAAAACACTCGCAAATCAAGTTACTCACAATCTGAGGTTTGACTGTACATGTATATACATTTTCACATAGGCAGGTGCCGCCCATTGTACTTTAGAGTAGTTTTTCTGTTTTTTTCTTTATTAGGTTTCTATCTGTAGTTAGGTTAGAGTAATATTTTGTATTTATTTTTTAATTTAGCACCATATTGATTGTCTCCCTCTACTTACAAAGTAAAGGAGAGGAGTGCTGTATATGATTTATACCGATAAAAGAAAAAAAAAAAAGTGATTGTCATGACCATAATGGTTGAGATTCTCTACATTTCAGGTGGAGTGATGGCTCTGAGGCTAGAGATCTATGCCAGTAATTGGAAGGTTGCTGGTTTGAATCCTGAGAATGCCAGCAGTGATTCTACTCTATTGGGCCTTTGAGCAAGGCCATTAACCTACAATTGCTTTGTCCTGGGTATGATATTAATCTACATCCAGCCCTGCAAGGAGGTCCTCCACCTTAAAGGGAAAATTTGGGGCTTGGGGGCAGGATTGGCACTTCTGCTACTGGAAAAACCTCACACTGGTCCATTCAGTATCACCCACTACATGGATGCACTCAGATTCTCATCCCTGAGTTAGTTTGTTGTGTGGCAATGCACTATAATCAACACCCCCCTTACTTTAACTGTTACTCAACATTTTTCTAATTATACACTCAATATGCTAACAAATCAAATGGTGTAAATTTAGTAAGCAAATGTCATATCTTTCATTCACCAAAGGAACCTCCTCTAGCAATTATAACAGCAGAGAAAATTTGAGGCATTGTTTCTACAATGGACATTGTTACGATCCTCAGTCTAGGGTTGGGGTCTGTCAGAAAAATAAACAGGGAAAGGACAAGGGAATGACAAGACAAAACAGGAATGGGAAAAGGGAGCACGGGACACAAAGGGATCTTTTTTATAGTTTATATTTTATTCACAGACTATTCACAGTAGGTGCAACAGACTTTGGGAGTGACAGAGGCCAAAATGACAAAACCACATCTAATGAACACAACCCAGACTAAGCTAAACCCTAAGTGAAAATAAGTAACCAACAGAACGACAAGGTCTAAACCTGACTTCCTATCCAAAACACACAGTAAACACCATGTTGTGCAAAAACAAAGCCAGCCACTCCATACGCACCAAACCAAAACGGCGAATACACAGGGACAAGGAAAACACGGTATCCGAAGGGGCGAGCAAAGAAGTCGGGAGCCGGGCAAGAGTTCGAAACCAGAAGAGCAAACCAAAGCGACAGTACCAGAAAGGGGTGAAGCGAAAGTCGGAATCCAGAAACAGGCAAAGCAGTAATCACAGGCAATCAAACAGGAAAAAAAAAAACTGAGCAAGAGCTCCCGAGTGTCGCGAACAGCAGCTTCTCTGGGGACCGGAAACAGGAAACAGTTGTAGATGGGAGGCGTGGCCAGGTCCGGGGCAGAGTCGAAGGATCGGCAGACGAATGGGTGAGTAGGCAGGGTGTCTGAAGAACCTATAGGCATCCCCAAACTTACGCCACGTATCCGACACTTACAGTACAGCATGCAACACACACACACACACACACACACACACACACACAGTTAACCCGATAGATGTTCACAGTCACCATCACCAATAACAAGCACCGCCCACCAAAGAAAAGGAGACCAAAATAACACTCGGAGAAGGCGGTCAAGCTCGGGAAAGAGCATCCGCCGCCAGATTACTATCCCCTTTCTTGTGCTTTCTCTAGGTTGAAGGACTGAACAATCAGACCCCAGCGCATGAGACGCTGGTTAGTGTTATACATGCGGGATAAAAACACCAGAGCATTATGGTCGGTATATACAACCACTGGTCGAATACTGTCTATGAGCACACATTCGAATGGTTCTCCAATAGCAGGAAAAATCGGGTGAAAGAGGGCCGGTGCAATGGGCTGATTCGGCTTCCCTACTACTTGGCAGACGACAAGATTTACAATGACGTTTTACATCAGCATTAACACCAGGCCAAAAAAAAAAAAAAAAAAAAAGCGCTAGAAGCCGGGTTAACGTTTTCCTAATCCCGAGATGACCCGAACATGGGTGATCGTGAGCGAGGGACGTCACATAATCATGGTACAAATGTGGGACTACCACCCGAAATACGGCAGCCCACTCGAAAGGCGAGTTCGGAGGGGTCCACTTCCTCATCAACACTTGGTTACGGAAAAAAATATGCGGTGGAGTGATCCTTTAAGTCGGCCTTGTCTACAACAGAGGAACGACAACCCTCCAAGGAGGGGTTTGTGCAGTGATTAGAGCGTCTCTAGTAGAGGAACTTCAGGGGAAACAGCAACTTTTTCCCCCGGGGCTTCAGGGTTACCTGTCGAAGGAGACGTCTTTGCTGGTTTGGACATAAATGTCTCGGCCAGGTCTATGTCGGCGAGCTTGCGCTGCTGGGCCTGTGTAAGCACACAGGCTGGAAACACTTGGGGCAGATCCATCGCAATATCATTTGTACAGACCTCAGGTTCGGAGACAACTTCTGGTAGGGGAACAATCCTCTTCTCCGTGATCTCATTCCCCAAAATAAAGGTGACGCCTGGAACAGGTAACTGGGGCTGGACCGCAACACGAACAAATCCTGTGAAGTCAGAAGTACACAGAAAAACCTAGTGCAGGGGTATCGCAGCCACACACACACACACACACAAATCTATACCTTGCACCAATACTTATCAGTACCACAATAAGTAGTATTGTCAAGGGGGATAACTCCTTCAAATAAGACTGTTGCTCCCGTATCCCATAAGATAGTAACAGGGTGTCGTACCGTGTCTTCACCGCGCAAGACAGAACCAGGGAACAAACGGTTGGAAGGCGGGTTCGACGGCACCAGGTGACAACGAAATACCTTTGGGATGGGCAGCAACATGCACTTTCCTTGGAGCAGCATGAGCATCCTTACGCTTTAGTGCAGGACAAACAGATATATGACCCACTTCATGACAATAGAAACATCCTGTTTTCTCCACAGGTGGTGGAGATCCAGTGGATGACAGAGGAGGTGTCACAGGACGGGGACCAAGTCGACGAGGCAGAGGGGTTGGGGTAAACAGTCTTGTGGGTCAAAATAAACTCCTCCGCAAGGGTGGCAGCCTCAGACAAATAAACAACTTTCTGTTCGTTTAAATACACCACAACCCTGTCAGGGATATGGTTTCTAAACTCTAATAATAGTTCCTTGAGCTGTTCAAAGTTAGAAACACCACTTGCAGCACACCATTTCTCAAAGAGCAGAGCTGTCAAGATCCCAGGCGGCTCGGGCACGAGAATGCAGCATAGTGCACAAGGGTGGACAACCCACTGGCAGCTCCAGGAACAAAACAGGGTTTAGTAAATAAAACAGAAAACACTACCAACACAACAAAACAAGAGACCACAAGGGGTCAAAAACTAAAAGGGGTTTAACAAAGACTAAATAACAAAAACCAGATACACATCTAACACCGAGAATATCTAACACCAAGAATATCAGAATACAATCAACAAACCACTAGGGAACAGAACAGAAGCAGGGACTTAAATACAGAAACCAAACTGGGTAATAAGACTAACACATGACAGG
>JAODJU010000040.1:32696795-32708700 GCA_026776725.1 Gnathonemus echidnorhynchus
TTAGCTCTTATGCCTCAACAAAGTTTATTTGGAAGTAAAAACTTGAACCAGAAATTTGCCATGATTAATGTGTTTGACTGATGAATTCCTTATTTCATTATTTACACAAGCATGAAATAAAAAGCTTTGCGCAAAATAGATTTGGTAAAATAAGGCTTTTATTGTGTCTTATTTTAACAGGAAAATACGTAACTCCCTAACTTCCGGTACGCCGAATCCGTTATCCCCATGTAGTTCCTGCTTGTGCGCTGTGAATATTTTTCAGTAAGCTGCTCACATATAAATTCGATATCGAAAGACCTTTATAATTTCAGTGTGAAATCGTATGTCAGAAATTGCAGGTTATTGGTTTTATTACCGATACAATCATTTAAATGTATGAAACGTATTCCATTCATTAAGGGGAAATTTGACAGTGGAAGGACTACGCTTTGGAAAGTTTACATAATTCTAGGTAATTCCGTCTCTTTGATATTCATTTAATACCTTTTTGTAGCAGGTGTCCAGGTGGTTAGTATTCGGTATAAGCATTTGTTTCTCTTTTTTGTCAGGCTTAACTCGGCTGCGGGATGGCTGGGAGCGACATCGAGTGGCGACAAGTGCGGCGTCGCAGAAAGAAAGCATGTGACATTGGCCCATGTCAGCTGAGCCCTAAAGATTTCGGGGGCTCGGTGGACATGAGCAAGATACAGGAACGAGTGAGAGAGGCAATGTAAGAAAGGGAGGAAGATAGTCGTCCTGTGAACAATGCCATCCAATAGAATAAAGCTGAGCTACTCAATACTGATAACACATTAACCACTACTACTAAGGTCTATAGCTGTCTAGCTTAAAACCATTAACATTAACATTTCTTGTCATTTAAGAAACGAAATTTTCTTTTGAAACTTTTTTTCAGGATGGAACTGACTTGCGAAGACATCTGGCAGGATTGGAGAGGTCAGGCAGATATTGTGTTCAGTTTATAACTTGTCCAAAACAGCAAATTTCTGTACTGTCACTGCAAATGGTCTCATTGCTTGTTGTTATGAACACCTTTGACTCTGTCTTTAACTGTAGATACAGACATAAAATGGTGTAGACATTGATATGGTTACCTATTTATAAATTATTAATTTACTCGATGTGGTTATTTACATAAATGCACATACTGGCAAATATTAAACATAATAGAAATAAAATAGCACTGTATGAGTCTTGTCAGGTTTTGTAGCTGAGGTGTGACTGCTGGTTATCCCCTCAGAGATGCTGACGGGCTGTCTGCGTCTCCAGAGCCAGGATATCACAGAGAGTGGCCCTGAACCACACGGTCTGGAGCTTGACTGCGTGTGCTATGGGTTGGGCAGCTTCTTGTCTGGCGTCACTTCCCGGTACCAGCTGGCCATGCTGCTGCTGCTTCTGGAAGCGCTAAAGGTGAGCCCCGCTAACATTATATTATTAGTACCACAATACTGTCAGAGCAAGCCATGGATGTCAGTCTTCATCTTTGCAGGGCCTGGTTGGATGTTGTTGCTTCATTCATGTTTGTTAAACTATATTTACTCTATGGTTGTGTTACAATTCTCCTTTTCAGATTCCCCGTGGACGCTGCAGTATGTTCGACCCTGTCTTTTCCCCAGCTGAATGTAATATGCTCCGGAAGATGGGCTTTACTGTCCTGTCTGAGAATGAGGTATGTCCCAAACACAACACCCCTACAAAGGCAGCTTTTCTGTGTAATCACTGCATCTGCAGTCCTGTCTGCGAATGGGGTATGCCCCAAAACCAGCACCCCTACACAGGCAGCCTTTCTGTGTAATGACTGTATCGGCAGTCCTGCCTGAGAATGGGGTATGCTCCAAGTGCAGTACCCTTACACAGGCAGCCTTTCTGTGTAATGACTGCATTAGCAGTCCTGCCTGAGAATGGGGTATGCTCCAAGCACAGCACCATGACACAGACAGGCTTTACACAGGCAGTTTGCCTGGTACATGTGGCACAGTTCAGTCATGTTACTGAATTATTTACTAGTTCTTTGATGTAAAAACTGAGGTGACCTGGTGCATATAAATATATATTGTTTTGTATATATGTTTTTGTAAAAAGATTGTGCTGGAAGTACCTTTAGCTTTCCCATATTTTTTACATTATCATCAAAAAATAATAATTCAAATATACTGGTTTACAAAAAGTGAAGCCCTTAACAAAGAGAGGCTGTGGTTAATATGTGCTAATCATTTTTGGCCAGTGATTTTCAGTGTTATTATTAGTGTTTTATTTAGTTGATTAACACTGTCTTTTTATATTATACCTTTAGTTGTTACTCCAATGCTGCACTGTATTAGGGTTCCCAATCTGTGGCTAGTATTCCACAAGGTCACGGGATGCTGGGCTTTTGTGGAGGGGTTGGTTTATTTCCAGATATAAACAACATATTCCAACTCCTCACGTTCACGCTTTCTGTTTGCTGCATCTGCAAAAAATGCAAATGGGCAAATACATAAACTTATAAAATTGCTGGCAGGTACACTGCTGCCCCACCCATTACATGTACAGTATAAACTGGTGTGCAGACATCAGAAGGCTGGTATTGCACTGCTGTTTGTCTGCTGCTGTCTCATCCCTCCATGCGCTCATTGCTTCTCCTCCAACAGTGGCTGTGAATTTCACAATGACAATAAAACTTGAAACCTGAACTGGAGAATCACTTGAGAGTTATGAGCCTACTAATGACATCACCAAAAGTATAGCTAAGTGGGTGGGTCAAAAATGTAAACCAAACACCAGAATTTCATTTCATAGTTCAGACCCTATTTGTGGTTGTGTTGATGATTTGCATTTGTACCTGCTTTTAAACTGATGAGGGAAGATTGTTATTGATTAATATATTTACCTTCGATTTCATGCATATTTTGGAATATAGAAAAATAACCAAAATAGTAAATCTCAATTTGTCTTGGATGTTTGATGTAAGGGGCTGTGTTGTGTCAGCCGTTGATGATTTATTATGAAGCGGATTACCTGGTCATGGTGCTGTGTCTGTATGGGGCTCCCTTAGGAGGGCAAGAGGCCAGTAAGCCACCCCACACTCTTCTACCTTCTCCACTGTGGGACAGCTCTGTACAACAACCTTCTTTGGAGCAACTGGAGCCAGCAGAAGCTGCCACTGCTCACCATCATGGGCAACAGCTTCCAGGGTCTCCAGGACAGGTGAGGCACCAGCTCGGTTTGATTTCCTTTAGTTGTTGAATATATATATTTTTAATTTATAGACCTTAGAGTTTATATGTGATTATTTCATATGACTGGATATTGTTTCTGAAGAGTGAAGCAGCATTCAGTAAGTCAGGTACTCAGTCACTTCGTCACTGTGGTTGAAGAGTATCATCCCTGAAAGATTTTGTTTTTAGCTCTTATGCCTCAACAAAGTTTATTTGGAAGTAAAAACTTGAACCAGAAATTTGCCATGATTAATGTGTTTGATGAATTCCTTATTTCATTATTTACACAAGCATGAAATAAAAAGCTTTGCGCTGATGTGATAGGAATGTGCATCTGATGTCTTTGTAATACGATGTTTACCATCTTCCACATTTGCTAGGATGGTACAGCAGGACCTTGAGAGGGAATACAGCTTTATTGCTAATGTATCCTTTAACATAGGGTTTCTCGGCCTTTCCAGCCATGGCCCAGTTGCTGACCAGTACAATGTGTCGGCTGCGCATCAGAGAGGGGTCCCCTCAGTCATTTTTTCCAACCGGGGTGGGTTCACCCGCAGTAAATTTTGCTTGCAGTACCTGAGTTATGTAATGGTTAATGTATGACAAGGCATGCATTATACATTTTTAAATGCACAACTGCCGAGGTGAACCACCCAACATGCAGAGCGTGCATGGCATGTCATAAGGCACGGCATGTCATGCATTGACCCACTAATTCAATGGTTACCATACATTTGGCTTATGCATTACTAATGTTAGTGCTTGAAAGTCATTATTTTCACGTTGATGAACTATTAGAAGAACGGGTGGTATTACAGTGACATGGTAACACTCGGCAAATTTTATATACAAAATTTCTCTTTAAAATACCATTCAAATACTGTATATTTCAATTGTAATGTCTGGAGAGAATGAAAAATTATATACCACCCAACCCAAGTACCGCTAAACGTTCTGCTTAGATACGACCCAAGCTACCATCATTATTTTGAAAATAGTTTATAGTCTTAACAACAGATTAAGTGGTTAGTTTGACTTTTGTTAAGCCCGAAGGCCAGTCTTTAGGTACTAAGGTGAATATGTAATAACTGTGGTATTAGCAGGTTAATGTACTCCAAACTGTGCATTACACTTTTTTAAACATATGGCTGCAGAAGCAAATAAGTGTGTGTGTGTGTGTGTGTGTGTGTGTGTGTGTCTTAATTTAGCTTAATGTACTTTGTGGTATTCAACTTTGTTATGAGTAAAATCCAACTTATTCACTGTTTGTCGCTTATTAAAACTGGACTTGTGTGCCATCTCGTTTAGGCAGGTTACACAGGACTGTGAAGTATGACTGGAAAAAGAATTGAAACTTATATGCAACTTACATCTGTAATTTATATCTAATTTTTTTTAAGGCTGCCGATCAGGTCCCTGCAGCAGCTCATTATGGTCCAAACCATGTTTAGCTCATATAGATCCGTGGCCCACTGCAGGAGTTGAGAAACCCTGCTTTAATGTATTCAGTATTCTCTCCATTGATTTGTTGGATGTAACATTTTCTGTGAATCCAGTATTGTGTTGCACATTGTATAGCCTGCCTATGGGTGATGGTACTATCGATAGTGTCAGTTTTCTGTTTGAGTCCTTTACGGAGACTATCAGGTGAGTACAGTATGCCAGGAAACGTCCCTTCCGTGCTCAGCGCGCTTCTCTGATGTGTTCAATGACACAGTCGTGTTGCAGTTCCCCCGACAGCGACTGAGCACTCTTCCACTGCATGTGTGGACCCATGCCCCTGAACCCAAGTACCTCAACTGCAAGGATCTGGAGATTATACTGAGGGAGGTATCAAGCTGAGGCTCTGGATAGGAACTGCGCTTGGTTCTGCTCCCACTGCTACCAGCTGGCCTCCAGGTGACTGGGCACCAGGTGTCTCTAGTCCTGCTTAAAGAATGACTTGTAGGTGGAGTCAGACACCAACATGGTCTAATGGTTTGTTGTTTTTTTTTTTAGCCTTTTCACTGGAAGATGCCAATTGAGTTTGAATTTGCATGTACACATCATTTTTACACAAATTATGTTTACTTAATTTAAAAATTATTCAAGAATCTGCTATTAAATTTCCAGTAATTTTATTGTATATTTTTCAAAATACAATGAATACTCTAAACTCCCAGTTTTTTAAACTGTACTTGCAAGCATAACTTTACTCATTGGAATTTAAGATTCCCATGTCTCTTAGGTCTTTATAGCGCTAGACAACATGATCCATGAGCTGCCTATGGTGATTTTTTTTTTCCTGGGCCCTTCTTCCAGACTCACTGTTGACTTCTAGGTTCTCCTCATTTCGTGTTTGTCAGTTGCTGGCATTCTCTGCTCCATACTGGTTCTCCATACATTATTAGCTGTTGTTCGTGTAAGACTGCTTTTCTCCATCCTTCTGTGCTCACTTTGCCTTGTCCACAGTGGAGGCTCCTACTCCGTTAAACTCTGTTTCAGAGTCTTCTGTCATTATGCTGGTCTGTCTTTCTGTGTCAGGCTTTGCTAGTTCCAACTTGTCATCACTGGCTCCAAGGCTCCCTTTCCCATTGCATTGTGCTGTTTCTGATTGGTCAGTTATTTCTAAACCCTCCTTGTTGACAATGTTGGTTCCTGATTTATCACTCTTTCCCATAGTGGCTGTCTTCCCAGCTTTACGGTGGTCAGTAGCTTCTTGTGACTCTTCTTCTGCATGGTCTAGGTTCTCGCTGAGATGGTTGCTGCTCTCTGTTTCCTCTGGGTCGGGTATAGGTGGGCTTTGTTGTGTGTTCTCTTCAAGGACACTACTGGCACTCACGTCACAGACTGTGACGTTGTCAGCAGCCTCCGCCTCATCAGCTGGGCTGCTTCCTGCCGCCTCACCATTGCTGGGTTCTGCTTTCTCACTGTTAGTATCAGCAGTAGCTCTGAGCTCCCTGAGTTTCGCTTTGATTTCTTGGATCTTATCACTAAAAAATGACAATATGGTAGTAAAGGTATGAACTACTGAAATAAGTTGCAGCACCCACATTGTTTTGCTTTAAGAATCCATGTGAGGAGAAGGAGCATTACCTGACTGATACTTTCAGGATGCCGTTGACAATGGCCAGCTGCTCCAGCGTTGTCTCTTTTGAGGGAATCAAACTCTACAATAAAGTCAGTTTGTTTTTAAGATAATGATAGTTTTGTCTGGCTTGAGCACATACCATAACCATTTGTGAGATGATGCATTAGAAACCTAATGTATTTCAGAAGGGATCCTTGAAGACTGTTTTGGTGAAGAGTTAAATACACCATTAAGTTATGACTCCCTTCTCTGTGCTCTGCGGTTCTGATGTTATATGCACATTAAGTGACTAATTAAGGCTTGTTTTTACTTTGTGCGTTCATATAGCTGCAACGGTCGAGTGATGCAGTTTTCCTCATCAGCCACAACCCCAAACCTGTGCCTCCAGATTTTTTTCCCCGTACGGACCTGTGCGCGTGTATCATGCATGCACAGCAAAAACCATGGAGGCTTTCGACAAAAAGTTATGTGAGGAGATCCACTGGCCACATTTATACAGCCCGTCTTTGTTGAAAGAGTACAAGGATGGGCAAATGTGTGCAGATTCGTGTTGTGAAATCACCCAAATGTGAGTAAAAGAAAAAACCTTTAAACAGAAGTGGAAATCTCAGGGAGTACACACACAATTTGTAACCTTTCCCTTTAAGTTGTTTTGGATAAAGATAACTGAATAAAATTTCCATGTAAATTGAAGTATTTTCCAGACTGTTCCTATTGCGCATACAAGGCAGGCGTCTGCATTTGCTCATCTCTGCAGTATAAACAGGACTTGGTGTGTGCTTGCAGTCCCTGACCGTGTCTGCAGCTCTGTGTGTCCGTTTTGAAGTATGAACAAGCCTTTACACTGTAAATATGTGCTCTGTGCTACACCCCTTTGGACTGGACTTACTTCAGGAGGGGGCACTGTGTCCATCAGATCACTCCCACCCTGTCGCAGGGAGCGCTCCACACGCACAGCCTGTTGGGTAACGGCCTTCAGGAACTCCGTGCTACACTTGGTCTGCACATGGTTGTCTCCAAACTAGGAGCAAACAAATTCTCAAGTTTAACTCTTACGTAATGAATTGATCAAATGTCTGAGAATCAGTCTTTGAAAATGTGTCTTCTTAAAAATACACAGGCCTTCTTGAAATGTATTAATTTTGCAATGAGTTTGCATAACCCTATGAATTAAGCTAGATATAGCATGTAGTGTGTTTGGGGCAAAGCTCACGGAGATATCAGACCTTTGCCTGGAACACGGCTAGTGCTTGTCTCTCGTGGCTAATGGCCTTCCGGTAATCTCCAATACAGCAGAGCCTTTGGGCGAGCAGATGCTGGCTGTAAGGGGGAGAGGGAGATGCAGCTAACGGATGGCTGGAGAACACAATCATCTACTAAAATCCACTACGATGAACACATACTGAATACTAACAACTTCCATGGTGATATATTCCCATAATTCTCAAATCTTCCCATAATTATGTTTTTATAGGTAATAGCAGCATGCGATCATTCGGCTTGGTTACTTTAGAGCAGTGTGCAGGTCATCCAGGCCTCTGAACATGGTGTTGAGTCTGAGCGCACTCTGTAGATACTGTACTGACTGCTCTCCCTGCAGCACCAGACCTAGAGAACTCTGACAAATGGACCAAGATCATGTTTTATCCTTACATCTTGATAGAATGAGAACATTTGCAACTTAGTAGTGGATGGTCTCATACTCACATCCAGTGTAGCCATGTAGGGGTGCTCCTCCCCATGCACCAGCAGCATCAGCAGGCGTGCGCGGTACAGGCAGCGCTGTGCCAGGCCCAGCTCTTGCCCCGCAAACACGTACATGGCCAGCAGGGCCTGCGGAGCCACCAAGTCACATTCAACAGCAATCAACAATACAACTAAAAACACCCCTGAGAGTTTATAGAAGGCAGCTTATTGATGGATAAACAGGGTTGGTTTGTTAAACACAGATGCATAGGGTGTCCTTTGCTTAATCCATAAATCATGATGATAAAGTACAGTGGCTCAGTCCCCCTGTGTGTTGACTTTACTTGTTCTGCATGTGTTGACTTGTGTTTGCTCTAAGTGCTCCAGGTTTTTCTTGCTGTCCAAAACCACAATGAGTTTGTGTATGTAAGAGTGTATGTGTGCGCAGGGTGCCCCCTGCCTTATGTCCTGTGCTTCTTAGAGTCAGCTCCAGGGTCGCTGTGACCATATACTGGATAAGTAGCTGGAAGATGGATGCATGGTACTGCTTTAGCTCCTGCGCTACCAGTTTTCTCAATCTACTACTAAAGGAGAGGCTGATTACAGTGTGTTGCCGCACCCACCACATGACAAACCACCTTTTTATTTACTACTAGGGAGCGTATAAATAAATACACTCCAGTGACACGTGCATTTTATGGTGTTACATTTTCAATCACTTTATTCTTTAATTTTCAAATAAATAAAGGAGGCATTGAGAATAAAGCCAAAGGAGAGGTTGAAGTTACATTTTTATGTGGGCTGAGCCAATTGAGCACACGGTGAAATGGAAACTCAGCCAGTAGAGAACACGCTGAAGTGACATTGGATGGACAAATGGCCTTTATTTCACTGGCACATCACTCACATATTCCTGGATAGTGCTTGGATGATCAAATCCAAGGACCCTCTCGCTCAACACCACAGCTTTCATCTGTACGCTGCGGGCCTGAAGCACAGGAAGAGTATCCAAAGAGAAAGATGTTAGGTAGAATCCAGTCACGTGTCTGAAGAATGCAAGCATGCATGACACCTAGAGTTTATCTGTGACTGCTGGAAATGATCAGTTTTATATATGGTCATGCTGATAATGTGATTGTGTGTCGGTGATACAAATGCAAAGAAGCGCCAAGCTGATGCGATCTGCAATGACGCACCTCTGTATAGTTGCCCTGCAAGTATGCCACCCGGGCCAGCGTGCTGAGACACATGCTTGCCTCCGGGTGCAGGTCGTCACACACGCGGCCGAACAGGTACGTTGCCTCCTTTAACTGCTCATAGGCCCGATCCAGCTGTCCTGGAGGAACAGGAGCAAACAGCCTTAGGGGAGAAGCTGTTTGAACTTGAAGTTGTACTTGTCTCTGCAAATCTTGAACCAGTTGTTGCATTATTACATTTAATATTCATATCATAATAAATCATGACAAATCTACTGTAAGCTGTGATGGATTAAGGAGAATCAATCATGGAACTTGCATTATGGTTAAAGTTTGATACCTTATAAAGCCATATAAGTAATTTTCTGACACTTACCCTTTTCAATGCTCTTCTGAGCAGAATTGAATGCCTGCGTGGCATCGCTGGTCGTCATAGTTACATGCTTAACGACAGGGAACATGTTGATGATGTCATCTGGGCTAATGGGGGCCTTGATGCAGTTATCCAGTGTATAGTCTCTGAGACGCAGCTGTAGGGAGGTTCAGACAGTGGTTTGAGAGTAATAGATGCTGTTAAAAGTCCTGGTTCTGTCAGTCATTTCAATTACATGCCTCCTACCTGTACTCCTGTCTTCAAACAGAGTCCTCTAAGCAGGGAAAATTTCTGCAGTCCGTATTGCTCCATTAGATAGTCAGCACTGGTCCTGTAACAGCAATATACTTTAAGTACTTTATAACGCATCTGTATTTGTATATATATAAATAATTTCTAAATTGGCACTCACCCTAAACCCTCTGTAAGATGGTAGGTGTCTCTAGCATCCTGGTTTAAAAGTCCCCACAGCTCTGTGCCACTGAGCGCGCTCCATGCCATTGTGTCAGATGTTGCCCCACCCCCTCGGCTACGCTTCTTTGACCGCTTTTTTGACTCTTCCGCTGCAGAAATGGAGCTGAAGTGGGGCACCAGCAGGCAACAGAGGAAGTGACTGACTGCTGCTGACAGACTGGATACCTCCACATTCTGTAGCAAGAAAAGGGCTCACAGTTATAAATTATAAAGTAATGACAACACTCAAGAGATGCTTACAAATATGGTGTAAATCACTGACTCGCCTGTACATAGGAGCTGAAAATGCGTCTTGCTGAACGGATCACTATCTCACCAAACACGAGTCTCTAAGGGAGAGAGAACAAGAGTGAGAGAAAGTTTATTACCACATGTTTCTAATTCATTTCTAAATTATGGGAAGACACCCCAGTACAAAGAGGGAACAGAGCCTTACAGTAACATGCTGCAGCCTCTCTCTGTGTTCTGACTGGCTGATAGCTGTGGCCAGCTCGCCCAAGTACCGAAGGTTGATGCCTTTCTGATGCATGGCCTTACACAGTGTGGCACCATCTACTGGGTTCACCCTGAACTGCAGGCAGTCGTCCAGCTGAATATGCAAGAAAGTAGTCCGCTGAGGCAAACATGACATCAGCAACAGGTAATATAGGCAGAAAAATGTACTGTGCTGGTACTTACAAAGGCAGGAATCTGATTGTTGATGAGGAAGCTGGCTGCTTCTTTCAGGAGCGTCTCCTGTAGGTGAACACTGCTGCTCTCTGAGCTTGGAAACTGCACACCTGCATTAAGTTAACCAAAACAGTGCGCACGCGCACACACTGTCAGGTGCATAGACTCATTCTGTGAAGCTCAAACCACTGTACTGTAGGGTGCTGGCTATTTATGTAACATACAAATTAAATATGTGCTGGTATAAGCAATGAGGGAGGAAAAGGGAACTTGAAAATGTGCCCCTTATCCAAGGGCATAGATTTGGGTATGGATGGCAGGGATATGTCCCTACCAATATTGTGGGAGTACCATGTGTATTTAGGGCTCGGGGCTGATTTGGTCCCTACCAATGTTGAAACTGAACCTACACCCTTGCACCCTCATGCCAGTCAAAGAATTCAGAACAACCTGATAGCGACAAGGTAGGGATAGATTTCTTTTTAAGGTCTGCATGGTATATGACGTCACATGACACCAATGAGCTCTGAGAAATGCATGAGAGACAAAACTTGAGTAGTGACACAGCAGCATTCCAGAAGGGGGCGTACCTGGGCAAAATACATCAGGGTTGAAACGCATCTCAAAGATGATGTTACTGACTGAACCCACATCCTTACAGGCCCCTCTTATTGCCTCTGTCCCACGTGGATCTCCTGCACGCTCGACACACACATCCAAGTTAAAAACTATTTCAGTTGAAAGTCTACTATATCCTTGAAGTAAAATCCTGAAGTAAATTCACCATTCCTTACCAGTCTTTGTGCATTCTGCAATCCCCCCGGACTCCTCCATTCTCTCCTTCACGCGCTGAGTGAACTGGGACTGCCTGGCAGAGAAAAAGAACGAGAGGCAGGGGTGGTGGGGTTACTAAATCTCAGACAGTTACAATGGGAGATGCTCATGCAGGTAAGTCAAGAACATGATGCTACAACCAATTTATATTTAAAGATTCCTTGGATTTGTTATAGCAGTAACTGATCATATCATTGGTCTATCTTCAAGATCTGCAAGATACAGATCACGGTGAGCCTGGAGCCAATCCCACAGGGCATCACAGGGCACATCCACACACACCATTGTCAATTTTGAGTCACCAGTTTACTTAACTGCATGTCTTTGGCATGGGCGTAAATTTCATTTAACAGTAGGGGGGGACAATAAATATAAAATTTCTCATGAGCAATTTTTGAAGGGG
>JAODJU010000040.1:32708800-32721306 GCA_026776725.1 Gnathonemus echidnorhynchus
TTGTTTTTTTTTCTACTTACACAATTATTTTAGGTATACATACATATATTTTTCACAATAGAGAGTGCGATTTTTTTTTTAAATATTTTTTTTTGGGGGGGGACAACCCTCGGATGGGGGGGGACATGTCCCCTCCGTCCCCCCCGGGATTTACGCCCATGGTCTTTGGGCTGCTGAACCCAGCCCTTCCAAACACAGGTAAAACATGCAGAGTGCACACACATAGAGCTAGTGATGGATAAATCACAGCGGCAGTCAGAGAAATATTGCAGAAATATTGTTCCTTTCAAATATCAAAGAGAGTAAGAGGTATTGCATGGCCTTCATATTGACATACAGGAAGTCCTTGGCATAAGAACATCTGTCTTATGGACAACTTGTACTTATGAACTGACTGCCATAAACCCTATTATATAAAAAAAATTGAGTTAAATACAATTGTTCATAATAAGGAACGCACACAACAAAATCGACCAAAACGCAGACACAGGGAACGGATCCTGTTTGTAACGTGGGAACTGTCTGTGTTCCTGAATACAGGTATGGAGACTCACTTGTGCTGGATGAAGGCCTGGATGAGTTCTGGCCGGAGGAGGCAGAACTTGTGTGGGAAGCAGCGAGGGAATCCCCTGGAGGAGCAGTACTCCAGCCAGCCAGCCTGTGCCTCCTCCTGCTCAGCCTGCTCCTCATTCTCTCCCACATGGTAGTTGGCATCAGCAGGGTGGACGTGGAAGAGATTGAGCAGGTATAACCTGCCATCGGCACCCAGCAGGCCCTGCGTGTGGACTGAGCTGAACAGTGGAACCTGCTGGCCGCTGGGGCTGAGCACCACGTGCTTCTCGATGTTTAGGCTCTTGGCAGCGTGGGCCAGCAGCTCTAGCAGCTTGCGTCGTTGAGGTCCCTCACTAACGGCAGCCGAGATGCCATACAGAAGCCCCCTGGCCTCCCCTCCCATGCCATCAAGACCTGGGGCCAGCCCTTGTACCAGCAGGCGGGAACCCCTGTAGTCCACTACAGCGCTGGGTAGTGTGTGCAGACCCAGCAGGTGGCCCAGCAGGTTGCTGTACTCCTGCACTCCCTGCAGCTCCAGCCTCTGTGCTGCCCTGTTGGCACGTTCACCCCCCTCGCTGGCACCGCCACGGCTCACGAAGAGGCCACCGCACAGGAAAGCCGGGTCCTCCTCCACTCCGCCATTGATTGGTGTCACGCAGCCATCAACCACAGCCTCCACTGCCTGAGCAGCCGCCCACACGAAGGCACTGTTCACCTAGCCAGACATACAACACACTGTATATCATAGAAGATAATAAAGGCAGCCAGTCCGGCTGCCTGCCAAAGTGTCCCCAGCTCTCACCCAAGATGTATCTCCATCCTATTTCATGACTTCGCAACGAGCACACATGCAAAAGTCACATTGTTAAAGGATGCGATGTAAGAAAATTTTCAAAATAATTTAAAAAGATCAAGATTTCATCATTTAAAATAAGATTAACACTGTTTAGAGTCCAGTTTCACAACTGAACATGATATAACTAAGAAAAATAACTGATCTATATGATAAAAGAATACAGGACTACAGTCTTTCTTAGGTAATTGTTTCGTCCTCGTGCTTTGAATGTGCAGTGAATTTGCTTCAGTAACTTGCAGTTTTATAAAGAAAGATAAGGAATGCGCTCTTAACTCGTCTCATGTTTCATCTGAATCATGACAGAAACGTTTTAAATATGCAGTTGTGAAACCCAAAAAGATCACAATTTGATTTTTTTTCCAATATGGTTCAACCTTAAACAGATATCTGTTCATGTTTTTTGGGAAGAAGGGGGGGCATCTGCCGATATTGGGGGGATGCATTCCCCTTGTCCCCCGCATTTCCAATGCCCCTGCTGTACGCAGATAACAGCTGAGCATCTGATGAAGGCTGAAGGATCTGATCCAGCATTGTACTGGTACCTGCAGTAAGACTCTGTCCCGGTGAAGACGCTCCTCCAGACTGCCTTGAGGAAGATCCCTGGCTGTCTGAAGCTCTTCATTCCAGTCTGGAGCCTGGCAAGCGTGATGACAGCCAGGTGACATGTTTTAATGAGAGGCATGACCTGTAAGGCACTCACAAAGCCACAGACGCAGTAATGACCGGGGTAGCATACAGAGGTACACACCTGTGCTGCCCCCTGCTCTTCCAAGCCCGAACGAGTAAACGAATTACGGTGACAGCGCACAGCGGAGGGGGGGCCCAGCCAGCTAAGTGTGCGGTAGGGAGTGGGCATGTTCTCCAGGGGGGGTAGCTGGGAGCTGAGGGGAAACAACAACACAAGGGTTCCGTCACCAGTGGGACATCACTTTTTTTTTTCTCAAATTGACCCTTAACAACCTTTGAAGTTCCAAAGATATGTTTGAGCGCATTCTGTTCAGTTTAATCAGGTTTATATACCTTGTGGATTGTGTGAATTGCATTGATCTGCATGTATTTATTTATTGTGTGATGGACATTATTAAATTTGCTTCATTTACACAGACCTACTGCACAAAAGTAATTTCTCTCCTGGGAAAAAAGAATATACCTTCCTGCCAACTTGCTACACACAGTCTTTCTGTCCTGCCAATAACACCCCAACCCCCTGTTTATGTGAAATTACAAAAGAAAAACAGTTTTTTTTTATTGTCTTTCATTGATGCTTCTATTCCAAGTAATTTTTTATATCCCCAAGCTTTGAAGTGGTTATATATTAGCAGTGTTTCTTTGCTTGTGTGTGTGCGCGGGTGTATATATCTGTGTATGTGTGTGTTACCGGTTCCTGAGGGTTGTGAAGGCTTTTTTAAATCCGGGGCTGATCTGAGACAGCAGATCTGACAGACAGTGAGTGGGTGGTGATGATGAGGCCGGCCGTGGGTCAAACACATCTAGAGTGGACCTTCAAAACAAACAGTAACATGAGAAATGGCTGACTCTTTCACAAAAGACAGGACAAAGTAGACATTTTAGGGGGAAAAAAGGACCTGTTGAGGAAAAATCCCTTGGGACAGGAAGTGATGTCACACCAGCGGCCCTCTAAGGTGCATACGGTTATGTACAAAAAGTCTCCTTGTAGTTTACGGGTTCCTGGAGGCGGGTTCCAACAACTGAGGGACAGGTCTATGAGGCAGTTTGGGACCTGGGAGAGCAAAAAGGATAACTTTGATATGACACCTGTGTGTTATCATCGGCAGGGTGACAGTACACACTGTCAGTCATAGCCTGGCTAAACACAAAGGAAGCCAATGGGGAAGTGGTTCATTGAAAGTACATTGTAATTCCACCCTACATGGGGCTTGGAGGTTCATTTTACCCGTCGCTACTCGTCATTGTTGAGCTGTACCTCAGAGTGTGTATTGTTAGGCAGCAGTGGCACCAGGGGTCGCTCTTTGGAGCCAGGAAGGATGTAGTCAGGTGGTGGCCCCTCCATGGTCTGCTGTTCTGGTTTTGAGTCACTGGGAAGGCGCCTTGCACCCCTCCCGCTATGACCTCCCAGAGAATTCTCTGAATCAGGGATAAAATGTTGCCATTATCCATCTACCACAGCTTTGGTTCAGCCCTTGTTCGAACAACATAAACAGGGGAACCCCAAGCTTTGCAGTTCCGCTTCTGAATATATACTGGGCACCCCATTCTTCTTCAGTATTCACATTCAGACTAAAGTTCACAGCACCCAAATGTACCATAGCCTATTGTAATCTTATGTTATGTTAATGGTGCTTGGAGGGGTCTCGATTTTATAATCATATATGAAATATGTCACCAACATGGTGCCTGTGGGCACCAGGATGCCCCCATGGACCACATGAGTTGCCCGCAGACCTGTTCTAAAAATAGCACAACTCACCAGTGAACAACGTCTAAAATTTAATTTTATCCTGTTGTTATTCTTCTTTAATCACATTTGCATTTATATGGATTTGAAAATGACAATATCTTAAAAAAAGCATTTAAAACATGTTTATTATACATGAAGTTTAGATAAGTTTAGGAAGGCGTTTCAAACTGGTAGCCCTTCGTATGGCTCAGTACCTGTGAAGTAGCTCTCAGTTTCAAAAAGGGTGGTGACCCTGGTAAAGACAATATGAATTTGATTTTATGATTATCTACTACTGTGATGGGTTGGCGCCCCATTCTGATTTTCCGCTGCCTTGTTCCTCTAGACTCTGGGATAGGCTCCAGAACCCCCGTGACCCTGAATTGAACAAGTGGCCACAGAAAATGAATGGATGGATGGAGGGATTATCTACTCAACTCTAATTATTACTTATTTATTTCTCCCTCCCTTTTCTTTCCCATATCTCACTCAGTCCAAGTTTTGTGTCATCAGAGGGAGTTAAGCAAGAAGAGCTCAAAAGCCACCAGTTTTAAGAACTTGCCTTAGCCTGTATGGCAAATGCAGTACTGCAGCCAAATGACTCACCAGAAAACATCTATATGCAAGTCGACTGCACCAACACATTTCGTTATATTTTCTATTTGTTTAGTCAAGTAGGTTCACAGTCAGTCTAGGTATTCCTCATATTTTTAGGTGAATTCCCTACCAATGCAGGTTATAAAGCAGTCTGACATTGGTTCCCTAGCGATGCTGGATATAAAGCAGCCTGAGATTGGTTCCCTATCTATGCTGAATAGAAAGCAACCTGACACTGGTTCTCTACCCATGTTCAATATAAAGCAGCCTGAGATTGTTTCCCTACTCATGCTAAATATAAAGCAGCTGGACATTGGTTCTCTACCCATGCTGGATATAAAGCTGCCTAACATTGGTTCTCTACCTGTGCTCGATATAAAGCAGCTTGAGGTTGGTTCCCTACCTGTGTTGGATATAAAGCATATGTGGATTGGTTCTTTACCTGAGTTGTGTGCTGGAGAGAGGGTGTTGAGCAGACTTGGGGAACGACCCTCTCTCAGGGCATCTTGTGGGCTTGGGGCCCTGAGGAAATCTTGCAGGTGGGCCAGGTGGACTCGGACTGTTCTAGGAGTGTAGGAATCTGGGGGGAGGATTGTGGGCCAGAACAGTAATTAGGAGGTCATAGTGAAATGATAAATTCACTAAAAGCCATATTAATTCAGAGATACCTATGGAATAGTTATAAGTTTGCATCTGGAACTTGGTGATATTTTTTATAAATTCATTTTAAATGTGAATTTTATTTAAACCTCACAACAAACTGATTGTTTAAACCAGTGTGATCCATATTGTTCTCTTTTGATAAGAGGAAAATTAAGATTATAAAACATTACTATACAATCCCAAATCAGAGAATGCAAAAAGAAAGAAAGCGGTGATTTCTAAATTTACTTTGGCTTGGATTTCATTACAGACAGTATGAACACAAGGTATTTGATGTTTTACTGATCAGTTTATTTTATTTGTAAATAGACATCCATTCCTGCCATTCAGGCCTGCAAAAATTCCAAAACAAGTTAGAAAGCTAGTTATGAGGAAAATAGAAACAAATAATTAAATAGTGACATGATTAGAAACAGGTGATATCAACAAGTGATTGTAATTGTGATTTGGTACAAAAGCAGTAAATGGGCTGAGGATTGCCGATATGGCAATAAGTGTGTGAAAACTTCATTGGGATGTCTGAAAACAATGTTCCTTGATGAACGTTAGGAAAGGATTGGGATATTGCACCATATACAGTGCATAACATACTTAAAAGATTCAAGGAATCTGGAGGAATTCAGTGCATAAAGGGCAAGGGTGCAAGCCTAAGCTGAGTAACTGTGACTTCCAATCCGTCTGATGGTACTGCATCATGAACAGTCATTCATCTATAATAGATATAACCACATGGGCTCAGGATTACTTTGGCAAACCTTTGTTAGGCACTGCAATATGTTGGACTGATTTCAGACAATAATGAAACACAATATAGAGAGGAAATAGATTGATAGGATGAGAACCTCACACTAAATATCACAAAGACCAAAGAAATCATTGTCGATTTTAGGAAATAACGTGAGGACCACGCTCCCCTAATTGTCAAGGGTGAGGAAGTGGAGAGGGTTACCAAGCTCCTGGGGATTTATGTCAGCGAGGACCTCACATGGTCAATCAACTCATCTGCTCTTGTAAAAAAGGCTCAGCAGCGGCTGTATTTCTTACGGACACTGAAAAAAAATCTGTCTGCAGAGCTGCTCAGACCCTTTTATTGCTGCTCCATCGAGAGTGCCTTAACATACTGCCTGACATCATGGTATCCAAACTGCACAGAATCAGATCGGAAAAGGCTCCAGCAGGTTATAAGAACCTTGGAAAGGATCATCGGACTCACCCTGCCCTCTCTAGAGGACATTTTCAGAACCCGATGCCTCCATAGAACTATTAACATCGCGAAACCCACCCCTGTCATCATCTGTTTACTCTCTTACCTTCTGGGTGGAGCTACAGAGCTCTCAAAGTCCGCACCTCTAGATTTAAGGACAGTTTTTTGCCAAGGGCCATAACTGAGCTGAATAAATCTAAACACTGCCCCCCCACTGTATTACATTCAGCTGCAGTAAATATGCAATAATGGGACAATTCGTGCAATAAGATTTAGGAGACGCTTTTATTCTCATTATTGTTTTAGATGTTGGCTTTTTTGTATTTATTATGTGTGTAGGTATGTATGTGTGTATATGTGTGTACATGTGTATATTACTTTTAGGCTTGGCATAGAAAACAATTTCGTTGGACTTTGGTACAATGACAGTAAAGTCAGTCTGTCTGTCTGTCTGTCTGTCTATCTATCTATCTATCTATCTATCTATCTAGGTACATCTACAATTTCAACTTACTATCCCAAAAGGAAGCTGTATGTTAACCGTGTACAGAACCACCGTTGATTTCTCTGGGCACAAGGGCATCTGGGATAGACCATTGCAGAATGGAAATGTGTATTTTGGTCAGACAAATCAATATTCCATGTCCTTTTTGGAGGACCAAAAAAGAAAAGGACCACCCAGACTGTTACCAGTAACAAGGCAAAAGTCAGCATCTGTCATGGTATGGGGTGGTGTCAGTGACTTGGCAAAGGTGACTTTGCCAAACTGTGATGGCACCATTAATGGTGAAAAGGTATATAAAATTTCTGGAATAACATATTCTGCCTTCAAGACAACATTTCCAGGAATACCCATGAATACTTCAACAAGACGATAAAAAACCTCATTCTGCACGCATTACAAAGGCATGGCTGTGGAAGAAGAGCAGGAGCTGGACTGGCCTGCCTCTAGTCCCAACCTGTCCCCAACAGAGAATGTGTGGTGCATACTGAAATATAAGCATGACAACAAGGACCCCATACTGTTGTACAGCTTCAGACTTGTTTGCAGGAATAATGGGACAAATTGCAGCTAAAACATCTCATTACTTTATGTCTTCAGTCCCTAAACATGTAAGTGTGTTTTACACACAGTATGTGTTTTAAGTGAAAAAGATTGCCAACAAGGTGAAACTGCTTTACTGTCCCAACTACTTTTTAAAATACATTGCAAAAGTCAAAATTTAAATGTTTATTTTGGAAAAATTGAGGTACAAAATCGTGCTGTTGTATTGTTTTCAAAGTAATACAGGTCAAAGAGAATTTTCAATCAATTTTGACGTAAAAAATATCTCCACTTTTCTGATTTGGGGTTGTACATTTACAAAGCCTGTTTAAATGAAGCACAAATAAATGTGGTTGGGTGAGCTGTAGAAGACTTTTATAAAGACTCTTACCTTCCACCAGCCTTAGAGTGGCCCCAGGTTTGAGACCCTTAATAGTCTGGAGTTCACAGATTGGGTCCAGTATGGTCCCTGACAAAGAGAGGGACAGCGAGGTGCGGGGGGCCACCTCCTCCCTCCCCAGTACAGCCATAACGGCATCCTGGACCAGCCAGAACCTGTGGACCTGAACAGAATGCTCATTATGACACCCTCACATATTTACCATGTTAGTGGACCCACACAGGCAAAGCAACATCCACATCTCCTTAAACGGCACCAAAGCTCTGAAAAACTGCCACACAATTTTAGGTTGCATGTTATTTTTTAACTGAAAGGCATTTTTTTATTCCTCAAATCAGCCCTTCTAGACCCAGATACAGCAATTCCTAGTTTACAGCAGCAGTCCATAGTCAGACACCATGCTTCACCTGAAGCTCGAAAGGTTCAACTCCTGCTCCCTGAATCTTCACTGGAAATGACACGTCTTCTTCCTCTCCTGCCAGCTTGAGCCCCACGGCATTGCCAGGAAGTTTGCTGCCATTGGCTGAGCATGGAATATGACATTCATGACAAAGTTTAATTACAGAATGCAGAATGCACTGCAGTGTAGAATCTTTCTAATGTTCAATCTTCACTATAAATATGATTGAACAAGATTAAAATGCCTCGGGGGAGTGTGCAGGCTGCATAACCTGATGAATGACCACTTAGCAGGTTTGTAAAAACAGGTGGAGCAAGAAAATCAAGGGACCAAGAATGCTCATAAATACAATGTATCTTTCCTTATTTCAGCTGCACATAATAAAAAAGTTTTGGAGATACCTGAGAATTTGAAAGAAACATTAATGATGCACATTTTTCTACTGTTTCTTGATTTACTGAGCTTTCATATACACCAGGCAAGTAATTTTCCACAACTCAAGCAACTGTGAATGTTTCATTTTTTTAATTCATATTTTTTATAGACCTTTAAGCCTTAAGACTACCAACCAATGAAACAAACTGGGCAGTAACTCATGATCAGTTATGCTAAAGCCTACATTTGAATGTGAGTAACCTCCAGAAAAACAAGACCTGGCCTGAATCTGGCGGGACTCGTTTCAACCTGACTGCTGGAATTTGCCTACAAGCATGTGGAATACTCTGCCCAGGTTTGGCAACGCTACAGAGGCACTAAAACCATCTAACAAAACCACCTCCTGAATATTAGTGGGTGCTTGGCACTCAATGAAAAGCTCAAAGCATGACTCAGTTGAAGGAGTTATGCTCACATGCCACCTACATTTTCCAGCTGGTGATTCAGTGCTCATTGATTTATTTTTTTCATGTAAATCTTCAATTAAGAGTATCTGCAGCATCAGAATTTCATGACTGACTAATTACTGTTCAGAAATATTATTTTCTGTTTCCAGTGCTAAAGGCAATTGGACAACAGTTCATTTTGCCCACTGTAGTAACATGTTAATATTATATAATTTTCCTAACATATTACAGAGTAACAGACATGGGGTCTGTTTGTCCTATTTGCCTGTTTGGGATTAATTTTAAGGTTCAGCACAATGTCTTTGAGCTCCATGCCCCCTGTAGCCTTCCAAACTCACTAGTAATTTATCTGCCCTGCTTATTTGTCACTTTATATTAAAGCATCTGAACAATAAATATATGTAAATTTAATGTGAGAAACATTATCAAACAACATATACCAAATCTAAGAGCTGCATTTTTGATCCGGGTAAAATATCTGTCACAGTAAAAAAAAGGAGCAAATTCTCTAGTAACTTTTACAATGGAGCAATTGTAGCGAGCAGCCTGGTTTTACTGTCACGGTTTAACTATAGAAGTGATATACCCAAGTAAACAAGTTTTTAACATTAAGTGTCTTCCTCTTTGCAGCCACCAGGGACATAGACTACAGACTAGAGAAGATACCCATAAACAGCAGAAAAACTGCATTGCACATACTGTAGCAGTAACAATTGTTAATATTCACCAGTATTTATGTCAGCACTTAAAAGCAGAGAATGACAGCGTTTTAATTTCTGAACAAGACAGCACACATGCAAAAACAGCACTGCTGTAGTCCAAAATAACAAGTCATGTCAAGAGACAGTTTCATACCTAGTTTTGCAATACTGTCTTCTGCTGGCTGCACTTTGTCCTTCATTTCTCTCTGAAACACAATATCTCTATTCCGTCTTCTGCGTCCGTCTCCTGTTCTGGCAGCGGGTCACAATCAAGCTGATTTGCCCCCTTTTTCTTCTTTTTTTTCTACACTCCCGCACACGCGTGTGTGGAGTAACAGGGGCAGTAAGTGTGCCTCGGTGCTGTTGTCGGTCCTACTTCTCTGATTATCAGCTCTTATCTCTCACAGTCTTTGTGGCTTGCCACACCCTTGTCTTGCTCAATCCGAATCCTATCTCACTTTTCCTTCTTCTTTAGGGGATTTATAGCTGGAATGCTGTCCCTACTCTCACGCTGTGCTTTAATGGCGGCCCTGCTTCACCTGGGTGTTTCTGAGGTGTGTCTAGCCCAGCCCATTCTGAAACTGCCCTTCCACACCCTGTGTACGTGTGTGTAAATAGGGTGTGGCTCCCACACATCATCTTTCACATTTGCCCCAGGGTGGCAGCCCAACTGCAGTCTGAACGCTCTCATTGCAAAACCCATCTTTGTCACAGCGTTTGGGTAATATGACACCACTTCACACTTTTGCAGAGAAAAGTGCACTTAACATAACTCACTGCTTTGAACGGGGGAAGGCAGCCAGACAGGACTTGAATACCAGACATTTTTTTTCTATACATTATCCGTTTTAGATTAAATTTTTTCAGCGAGGTTGTTTGGCATTACTATCAGGTGTTAATTAAAGAAAGTGTAGTACACAAAAAATCTGTCAACATGTTTGTCACTACATTTCAAGGCAACGGGCCCATACTGTATGTATATCTAACCCTGTTGGAAACATTAAGTGTTAAAAGGACAAGCATTACACTGTTACACAACTTAAGTAAATCCCTTCAAGCACGAGAAAGTACTTAAAGTTTGTAAACACCAGGAACTGAACCCTCTACATGCAAAGTGTAGGTTCAGGCACCAGCCTGGATCTGCTCAAACAATGCCAGGGTGGTAATTTGGTAATCTGGGGCTCTGTTTTGTAGAAACCATCAAACATTTGGTCTACGATCATTTCTGAAGTGTGATTCAAAGAAAATGACTGCATGTATAAAAAACACACATACACCACCCTCTCAGATAGGCAATCTATAAACTGCAAATAACTGTAAAATCGTGTATAGCTGAATGCTTTTAGAATTCCACCATGAACATGTCCCTTAAGCAATATCATTAGCATACAAATGAGCTTGAAACAAAGCCCAAATCATCTACTCGATAACGGCAAGATGCAAAAAGAACAATGCTAATGAGACTGAAATCAAGGTCCTGTTGGTGCAAATACATTGTTCAGCAGCCTTTTTAGTGGTGTTACTACTAGGGATGCTACGATACCAGAAAATTAGTAGTCAATACCAATACCAGTGAAATTCCATGATTCTCTATTCAATAATCATGTTAAAAACAAAAGATAAATCCCCTGTACTCCAACATACACCCCTTTAGGAAAAACATTTGAACATTACAAAAACAACAATAGTGGCATGTAACTGTCAAGAATGTAAAACAAACAATACTGTGGTTATAACATAAACAACTTTTTATGGCACGGTGTTACAGTTGCAATACCCTGCCAAGATATGAAAAATGTGGAAATAATAAATAGATATAATAAATAAAATGAAACAACTATTAAAATTATAAAAACACACACACATACAAGTAGCGCACGCACTGGCCAGGTTGTGGGGTGGTGACAGAGGTCGGGAAATGCAACAATTTTAAGTTAACGCTACAGCTTACTCAGTAAGCAAAGCAAAGCTATGTCATTTGGAGCCTTGTTTCTCCCATTACATTTACATTTATTTATTTAGCAGTGCATAATCTAAATTTTACTGCCAGCACCCACCCTCACCCTCACCTCACTCCACTCAATAAAATTTATTCTGCTTAAAATTTATTGGCGATAGTTATTGTATAAGAGCAGGCAGACTTTATATTGTCTGACATTACTTATGTCTATCCTTTACAGTATATTACAGTATATAACCATACAACCAACTGACTGTAAGTGCTACAATCAAATATACACAAAGTGTTCCAGTTTGACACGGACCATCAACAAACAACCAGCATGATTATGGTTTCCTCTCTAGGCCTGTGAAGTGCAGGGTGGGAGAGAGTGCTGCCTATGATGCCTGTTACAGAAGCACTATGATAGCCTGCCTGTGGGCTACTTCTTGTTTGGTGGAGGTTGAGGTGAAATCACCAGGTGTGCCAGAGTGATGTGAGCTCGTTGGCGTTGTGCTTGACAGTTACTCCCCCAGGTTAGAAAGGGGCCCAGGGGTACAGAGTACTGTGAGGCCAACCTCCTTACCATATGCTCAGTATTTTGTGCAGAAACTATGCACACACTAACCAATGCAATAATTAAAAATGGGCAGGACATGTAAAAACTCCTAGGGGCTTTTCTCTGCTGAATGGGGATGCTGATCTGTACCATCAGAAGTAGGAGCTTCTGTATTGTCTATAAAGTGACACTTTCCATGTGTTTTTTTTCCTGCATGTAAACTCAGCAAAAAAAGAAACGTCCTCTGACTTTCAACTGTTTCATCGGATGTACTGATCCTGTGCAGGTGTTGTTACACGTGGTCTTCCACTGCGAGGATGATCAGCTGT
>JAODJU010000040.1:32721406-32732131 GCA_026776725.1 Gnathonemus echidnorhynchus
ATTTGGATTTTTACAACATTATTGTTGAAATACACAGTCCTGAAAAAGGGACGTTTCTTTTTTTGCTGAGTATAGAAATGTGCGTATACTTACAAACACTACGTTCATGCGTACGCACAAACCCCTAATGCCAGAGAAGCGTAAATGAAGCAAATCCAAACCCAAACTATAGTTCATTTACAACAGCATGATAAAAATAAAGAAAATTATGATACCAATATCTGCAATGCATTGAGTCTTTTAAAAATTAGAAAAACACTTCCCTTTATAAACCAGTGAAATTCTTAATGTAACTCTGAGGTTATGAACCACTACAGTACACCCTTGATTAAATTTTATCAGGTATCAGTCAGAGTTTTGATTAATTGAGTAGACTAGGGAAACAGGGGGGGGGGACTTCAGTCATGATTTCCTGTATTATTTGCAATTAATTGCCCCCTAAGTCTAACTTTAACCAAATTTAGTGGATAGGTTCAGCTGATTGAACGTGGTCAGGATTGATTACAGCCTGCCTGTTGAACCTAAACCTCACTTATAGTGAACATTACATCATAGTCAAGTAGTAGCACAGTCTCTCTATATCACTATCAAAGGAAACTCCAGAAGTCACAAGAGAAAAATTGAAATATATCATTCTAGAAAGGATTATGAAGCTGTACATAAGATTCTAGGATTCCACTGAACCACAGTGAGAGTTATTATCTCCACATTGAGAACACCTGGAACAACTGTGAATCTTCCCCAGGATTGTTCAGCCAGCCTGCCAAAATTTCTCCAAGGACATAGTGACGACTCATTCAGGAAGTTACACAAGATCCTAGAAGAACACTGAAAAAACAGCTGGCCTCTCTATTCTTGGCTAGTGTTGGCGACGCCATGATGAGAGACTAAGCAAAAGGGGGATTCATGAGAAAGCATGGGAAAGTCAGAGACTAATAAACACATTAAAAGCAATTCCAAATCACTCCTTATAAATGTCATATACACTACCATTCAAAATATTGGGGGAAATTTCCTTGTGAAAACATACACGAAATGAGTTTGAATAGGAAATAGAGCTAAATAGGAAATAGTCATTGACAACTTAGAAATAATTATTTTTGAAATTAAAATAATAATTGTGTTCTTCAAACTATGCTGTTGTCAGAGTCCTCCATTTGCACCAAATACAGCCTTGCAGACCTTGGGCATTCTAGATGTCAGTTTGTTGAGGTAACCTGATTAGATTTCACCCTGTGCTTCCTGAAACATCTCCCCCACAAGTTGGATTGGCTTGATGGGCACTTCTTACATACCATTTGGTCAAGCTGCTCCCATAGCAGCTCAATAGAGCCGAGTTCCAGTGACTGTGCTGGCCACTCCATTATACACAGAATACCAGTTGACTGCTTCTTCCCGAAATAGTTCTTGCCTAATCTGGAGCTGTGTTTAGGTCATTGTCCTGTTGTAGGATGAAACTGGTTCCAATTAAGCCCTGTCCACAGGATATGGCATGCCGTTGCAAAATGGAGTGATAGCCTTCGTTTTTCAAGATTGCTTTAACCCTGTACAAATCTCCCACTTTACCATCACCAAATTAGTCCCAGACCATCACATTGCCTCCACCAAGCTTGACAGATGTCATCAAGTACTATTCCAGCATCTTTCAATTTATTCTGTCTCACAAACGTTCTTATTTGTGATCCCAGCATCTCAAACTTAGATATGTTTACTCATACCAGTTTTCCAGTCTTCCTCTGTGTTCATTTACCCATCTCAATCTTTTCTTTTTTTTGGACATTTTGAGATACGGCTTTTTCTTTGAAATTCTGCCTAGATGGCCAAAATCCCAGAGTTGCCTCTTCGCTGTTGACAGTGAGACTGGTCTTTTGCGGGTACTATTTAATGAGACGTCAACTACACACTCCAATATATTTATCCTCCCTCCTATGATAATCACTTACAGCATTAACAATGACTACACAGAATTTCTGATCAATCTGATGTTATTTTAATGGACAAAAGCAAGGAAATCTCAAAGTGACACTAAACCTTTGAACAGTGGTGTACCTATTAATATTTTACATGCAGGATACACTGCCTGTAAAAAAAAAATAGTCCCTGCTTGAAATTAAATCAGCAGGTACTTAAAAGCCAATGATATCACCTTTATTAAAGTTTAGCAACATTATGGAGCAATAAGGTGAATCCACAAAACCTTTGAAAAATCTCTCTTTGTGAAATGTTTTGCCAATTCTTGATGCTTTAGGTTGTTTTTCATTTAAGGGAGGCTATTTTTCCGACCTTCCCGGTTATGCAAAGCATTTTGCACCTTATGCTTCTCTGGGGTTCAGGAAGGCTGCAGTTCTGGAATGGCATTTGAGACTAAATGATGCCTGGATACTTCCTGTTTAATTATTCTGTAGCCTCTTATGGTTAATTTGCATAGTTTTTTCTACAGTTTTCTGTGCCCCTGTGATCTCACAATCATAAATCTCGTTTGTGATCATGGCTGAAAATCGGATTTTCAATTCTTTTGTATCCCTCTGAGAGCCAGTTAACTATTTTCGCCTTTCCATCATATTACATCTCTTTTTTTGCCTCATATTCCCAACAGCAAAAAGCTGCCTAATAATCATGCACACCAGAATTTAAGGTATTCCTCATTTTACACCATAACCACTTTCAATAAAACAATAAAGTCAACTGGAAATGTTTACACTGAATGCATAGAGGTTAGTATGGTTTTCATTAAAAAAATGCTCTTGGAGATGCTATAATAATATTATGCATTACAAATAATGCATAATAATCATGTGCACACTGTGCATATCCCATTACGTTGGACGTATAGCAAATACAGCATTTTGCTGAAATACCTTCAAACATGGCAGTGAAAGTGTGGTGACACTTTGCTACCTTGGGATCTCCCATTATTGAAGAAACCATAAGCATAAGCATAATTGGGTTATGCAGCAAGACGATCAAAAACAAAAACAAAAACAAAAGTCAAAAACACAAGATGCCCAGTCCACATTTAGATGGCTGAAAAGAAAATTAGTAACTTACTCAAAGCCCTCACTTGAACCTGAAGCAGGATCTGCGACAAGCAGTACATTCTTGAAAACCAATTCTTTCAGAATTACAGCATTTTTGCCAAGCTTAGGCTAAAATTTCTTCACAGCCGTGTGAATGATTAATATGAAATTAAAAGAATCTTTTGACAGCATTTATCACTGCTAACGGTGCTATAAACAGGCAAGTTTAAAAGGCAACTGCCTTTTCATACAGATGTCTAGGTGCATTTTAAATATTTTTTACAAATATGTATTTACTCAGGATTTTTGTCTAATATTACTTTTTGTCCCTCAAGATCTTTGAATATTGATTGCGACAAATGTACAATACATTTTCAAATATGGAATATAATTTTTCATAGATGAAAACTGACAATACCTGAATAAGAGTACTATAAAGTATCACATTTCATATTGTTTAAATGTCTCAAAATATGGTTTTTTGCATAGTACTACACTCACAGAACTCAAAAGTAAAACATGACACAAATGTAATGAGTACAAACACATTTCTGTTAAAATATATGCACACAAATGAAAGTCTCATAAAGACCAGATGTACACAAAAGGTGCTACACACAGGCATAATAAATCATTCTGCCACAACAGGAGGACTGGCCAAAGCTGTCCTCAAAAATAAATTCTAGCTCACTGCTCCACATTATTCATAATAATACAATTATTTCAAGAATTCCTAATATCTGACTGAGCAGAAGATGAGAGCTGCAGCACTGTGGAGGTCGTGGAGATGGACAGACTGTGAGGCCAATCAGGAGATCACTTGTCCACTGTCAGTTCAGATAGGCGGCCAGCTCTTGGATACCTTCTCATGCAAAGCCTCAGGGAGCCACTGGCAGTAAGAGCACAACAAGTCTGCAGGGGAAAGAGAGCATTTGATTCACTTGGATGAATAGATACAGGGTCCATAATGTTGGGAGAAAGCCATGTATTTTTTGCCTCTGCATGCCACAATTTTAGATTTGTAATCAAACAGTTCACATGTGGTTAATGTGCACATTCTCAGGTTTTAAAATTGGGTATTTTATACATTTTGGTTTCACCATGTAGAAATTACATCAGTTTTTATACATAGTCCCCAGCCATAAATAGTCATGTGTAATTTGTCGCATATTCTTTTCATGCAAATCAGTGCTTGCCATCTACAAATCTCATTACCAGGGGTCACATTCACATTCACCAAAGTGTGTGTAGAAGTCGTCCTAAATGTGTCTGGATCAATTGTTGATACGCAACAGGCAAACTGGTATTTATTACTCATGTGCATGAACAGCCATACAAAGTGAAGGTTGATAGCAGCTGGTCATAAAAAAAAGGACCACCGTGTCAATTTCACCTCTGCATGGTAACATGGCAGCCTTCATTGGCAAAACATCCCTAACAGAACTCATTCCAGATGGTGACACTGATAGTACAGTTCCATCAACCAATGGATGAGGCTGGCTTGTCAGAAATAAATAAGATACTTGTGTGGTTGCATTTAACTGGCCGTAGCAAGTAATGCGTATCAAACGGCAGAGTAGACCAACAACTGAATGTTGCTGAAAATGAATTGTGCCAGACATGTCAATTGTCTTGTAAAGCATGTAATTTCCTCCGGGATCAATAAAGTTTTTATGATTCTGATAACTAACAGTAATATATTACTTCTTTGGTCATGGACCTTACATGACTTTGGAACAATTCATTGTCATTAGCATGACCTGCATGCACATAGTTTGTGAACTAGCTCATATTTGTCAATCAAGGTTGATAATTAAGTGGGAGTATATGCGTATCCTATGTATCGATCAGTTTGCTTGTTATGCTTCTCTTCCATTAGGGGTTTGTACGTACGCATGGTCAGGAGTGTTTGTAAATATAAGCACATTTCTATGTACAAGAAGAAATCGGTAAATACCATCCTATCCATAAAAATGTGCATAAACACAGTTTACACCCAAAACTCTTCGCAAGCACTGTTGAAAAATGAGACTCCAGGTGCTGAGTATCTTAAATGGTGATGCTCTGCCAGGCCTGGGCTGAAGCCATCTTCAGCATTTGCTTGTTTCAGGGACAGGTTTTTTTTCTTTAGCATATAAAAAGCATGCTCATTTCGATTGAGACTGGGTGGCTGACTTGACTTGGCCAGTCAAAAATTTTCCAGTTTTTAGCTTTGAAAAACTTCTTTGTTGCTTTAGCAGTATGTTTGGAAACATTGCCTTGCTGTATGATGAAGCGCTGGCCAAACAGTTTGAAGGTATTTGCTTGAAGCTGAGCAGATATGTTGTTTCTGGCTATCAGCAGTTACATCATCAATTAAAATAAGCATACAGCCTGTGGCAGCAATATATGCCTAGGCCATAACACCTCCAACTCCCCCCACCACTCATGTTTCACAGATGAGTTGGTATGCTTTGGATCTTAGCCAGTTCTGTTCCGTCTCCATACTTCGCTCTTGGCATCATTATGATACAGGTTAACCTTGTTTTCATCTGACCATAAGATCTTTTTCCAGAACTCTGCTTACTCATTCAAGTAATTCTTTGCAATCTGTAACCTGACTATCTTGTTTTTGTGGCTAACTTTTGGTTTTCTTCAAGCACTGTAGCCTCTGTGTTTCTATTCATGGAGCCTTCCACAGATAGTAGTCACTGACAAATCCACACCTGCCTCAAGAGTATTTCTGATCTGTTGGATTTTCTGTGCCACCTCACTTCTCAAGTTCAAGTTTCACCTATACAAAATTTTTAAAACAATCAAAAAGTCCATATTCATCCAAATGGCAATAACAGACTCCAAATGTTATTAAAAGCCTAGAAGCTGAAAGCTCTCTAATACATGCACTATCAAAGTAATTAAACTAGGCCCATAACAGGTAACACACTAATACGAGGTGTTAATTTCATAAAAGTCAATAATGCGTTATTTCTTTGATTATGTTTGATTACACATATGGTATTTTGGTACAAAGTTTATAAAGTTTAATACCGTTTAATAATTTAAGTTTAATAATTCTTACTGGTTGAGAACAATGAAAGAGCTTTAATAGTGATGTTGCACAGAATCCCAGAATTCATAGCTAAAAACAAACCACTCAGTATCTCACTGGGAAGCTGATGGAGGGCAGATGGAAAGACAGAGAGATGTTGTTGTTACTTAGTTCATTTCTTTTTTAAAAAATAACCAGATAGCTCAGAGCGTAACAAATATTTATTTTATTTTATTGAAGACTAATACCTTAAGTAACATATTAAAGTCTGTTAAGTGGACTTTTAATGGTTTTTTGAGCTTCTGTTTCTGTCTGTTAAATATGTTTTTAGCAAATATAATTTAGGTTTTTTTGCTACTAAACATTCACCTTGTTTTGAGAACAATATCACACACTGAGAAGGAACAAAATAGTCTGTTGGAGGACATAGTGAAGTGAAACACTTTTATGTTGTTTTATTTCACCCATGCAACACTGATATATTTCTTTTGAGACATATTTGAAATATATTTCTGAACTGAATATACAGACTACAAAATCATTTTTCGGATGGTACCTCAACATTACTGTATATGCTATTAATTGTCATTTTAAAAATTGACAGCCCTATAACAAATAGAAATTAATAATCTATAGATCACAAATTAAACCATCAAGCAAATATTAAAATACCTTGTATTAATTCATTTTTACTTGAGGTTTCAATATGTAGTTATGACTATAGCTTTTAATGTAAGGCACAATTAATGATGATTAATCACAATTCACAGCCCTTAATTAAACACACCTGAGTACTTAGAAACACTTGTGAAGCCATGTGTCCAAAATATTATGGTGTCCTGAAATGGGGGGGGGCAAATAAAAAAATATATCTGCCTTTGTAAAAAACATCACGGAGGGCACAATGCATATAAAAGTGTGTCAGTTAACAGCAGTTTTGTTTGGCCAGGTTTTCTGGTTCAGAAACAGCAAATTTTTGTGCCGTATGGTAGGAGCCTTGCACAGGGGTTAACTTACATGTACGGTCTTTCTTCCAAGCTGAGAGCAGGGCCTCTCGACAGTCTGTCTTCTCTGATACCAGAGCCCCAATTAAGGCTTCAGTACGGGGCTGCAATCTATATACGGAACATGACGTGCCCAGGAAAGCAAGGCACATAAAGGAAAACACACAAAGCACTTAAGCACAATACATTCTCACTTAACAGAATAAGCATTATTTACATTACATATATCACATATATATTATAAATATTATATGTGACATTACTTATATCATTATACTATTTTAGTGCAGGGATGTTCAAATTCAAACATACGCTCCCAAATAACTATTTTATTCCAACTGGATATTTCATTTTGATAACCAATCTGATGGTTTAAATGAAAATCACAAAGTTGGCCAAAGCATGTGACCACTACAGCTGCATAACAACTCTAGAACACAGGCCACACATTCTCATACTACTATGGCAATGATCGTCATGGAATAATGTATGAAATAAAGAGCTCACTTGGCCCAGGTTTTCATCATGATGGAGGGACTGGAGAGGAGGCAGCTGGTATAGCTGCCTAGCTGTGGGCACACCTGAAACAGTTACACATAAACAGATCGATGCAATTCTGGGCCAAATTCATCAATTAGTGCACTTAAGTCCACAGTGTATTTTATAGACTTTTCATTGAGTCCCATTGAGTTATGTGGAACTGCGGACCATTAGTATAACACTAATCATCGGAGTCATATTCAAAACAGTTATATATTGTGCAAGAACATTTCAGTTCAAAGCATAAAACCCATAATTCATGAAATAAATCATGAATGAAAATGCTTATATTCATTGAAATATAAAGTATTCTTAGTTTCAGAACAAATTACCAACTAAACTGTGACTAGAGACAAGCAAGGCTTAAGAGCACACCTATCTTTTCATCTTTTAGATATAAGATGATAGGGAGTGTAACTATCAATACTATGGAGATAAATTTACGTCTAAAAGTAATGGTACCTAAATATCATGACAATCTCGTAATTTTATGAAATGTAAATCCATATTCAGCGTTGTAAATGTGTACCTGTGCCTGCCACCGAAGGTTCATGGATACAATCCACATTTGACAATTACAAATCCTCATTTATGAGTTTACGATGTTCAAGTTGTGATTACAATTCACAGTTCAAATTTCTGAATCACTAGTTACGTGGGGAAAGTTACATTGTCAGTGGCCAATGGGATTTGGTGAAAAAAATGTCACTGTTATGTTCTGAAAAGCGTAAGCAAAATGGAGAGCTCCAGAGAGCTGAGCGTAAATTATCTTACTAGAAGCTACAAATTAAGAATCAGTGGATATTATATGGGACTTCAGTCCTGCTTCTAGCAGCCTGATATGAATTGTCCTAATAGTGCACTTCATACTGCACTGAATGTTTCCCATTCCTTTTGAAAGTTACTTGATGTCATCTTCCGATTCATGAGGAACTGTCAGATAAGTTAACGGTCAATACTGGAATTAAAAAGCTGCTCTCGCCCTTTACCTGGCTGGTTTCTGGTCGTTCCCAATGTCTCCTGCTTCACCTTACTCTTTTGTGATGGTGTCTTAGAAATTTTGAACCTGGAAGTAACCTGCTGCTCAGTGCAGTGTTCTGCCAGCAGAACCACGATTAAACCAGGATTACGGATTTACAAATATGATTTCGGATTTGCAATTAATTTTTACATACGATTATTTTAGACGTAAATCTACTTCCACACAGTACTGCCACTCTGATCAAAGCAATTTCTTTATTTATAGAACAAGAAGGCTGGGTCCCAGGTACCTCTTGGTAAGACTTTGTATTATCGCATCTTGATTTCAGACATGCAGTGTCATTCAAAAGTCTGCTGGACACCTCCTTTTAATGGATATGTTTGTGTTTTAACTATATTATTTACCTTATAGTAAAAGGCCTCAAGGCAATGAAATAATACATATCAAAAACTGCGACGACCAAAAGAAGTGCTTAACATCACAGAATTTTCTCAAATTTTAGACTTTGACTTTGATTACAGGAGTGCAGACTCTTGGCATTCTTTCAAGCAGCTTCCAGATGAAACCACCTGGAAGGCTTGTCCAACAATCCTGAAGGAGTTTCCAAAAGTTCTGGGGACAGTTTGGCTACCATGCACTTACTCTTCAATCCAACTCAACCCAAACCAGCTATATAGGGTTTAGGTTGGGGGATTGTGTGGGCCAGGTCATCTGCCACAGCACTCCATCTCTTTCTGTGTTCACAATACTTACTACATAACCTTGAGGCGTTTTTAGGGTCATTATCTTGTGATTTTCAGTAGATGTGTCCAGACTTTTGACTGGCTCTATACTTTAATACTATGTCATCCTTCTCATAAGCTATGGTCCTTACCTTTCCTTCAAGCAGGAACTTGGCAAAGAGCTTATAGCGATCCAGCCCTTCTGGGTAATCGACTTCCACCGGAGGAAGCTGCCAACCAACACGGACTGAAATGTAAAACAGAGTGTTTGCTGCTTGATGTGGGTTTGCAGAAAGCTCACAGGGGTAAAACTGCAATTAATACCGAATCCCATTCTTAGCTGAGCAAGACAATTCACTTGCATTTGAGGTCCCCAGGACATCTGCTGCTAAAACATTATTTTTATTCATGGTGGATTCAGGGATGTACTTAAAGGTATAACAGCTACGAACCAGCTAAAATTTATAACAGCAAACCAGCAAAGGCTAATAAGAGAGAAAAGGTCATTCCCAATATTTGCACCCTGTTATTTAAAATTTCATGCTAACAGCTAATTTCAAGCTTCACCCCATAAAAGTGAAAACAGAACGAGTAAAATCTTCTCTAATTTCAATTACAGCAAGACGCAAGGAGCTGAAGGAAACCCGATGTCATTATGGAGTGGTGAAACATGCAGATGAAGGTAATATGAATTCAGATCATAGCTGATCTTCAGTGAGAGCTCAGTTCTACATTATTCCATAAGGCCAATGGGACATACAGAAGGTGCTCTTGCAGTGGCATTTCACTCGGCCGCTTTCCGAGCAGAATCGCGGCGGTGGCGTCTCCAAAGGTGCCTCAAAATGGCAGTACTGGGGCAGTATCTGGGGGATCCACTCCTCCTCCACTGCTGACACACCTGCATCAGAGAAAGCGAACGTGTCATGCCGGGATGCATTTCCAAAAGCCTCCATAAGGCTTACTGACTACCATCAGCTATCAATGACAGCAATAAGTGTCACAAAATAAAATCTGAATCAGTTTCTTATGGTTCCAGGGATCAATTGTCTACAATTTATATTTAAAAGAATTCCTACAATAACTTGATTTAGACATCACCTCTATTGAGTAGTACATATCATAAATGGCAAAAATCAGACTTGCGAATTTTTAATTGATTCAAGCCATGGAATACTGATGTGACTAATAGTTATTTATACATTTATTTGCCTGACCTAAATCATTTTACAAAGAACACCCATTTAAAAAAAGTCACATTTGTATTTCTGTCATTATAAACATTTACATAAAAACCAAGGAATGCGGGAAATCAAAAACAAAATTCAGTCAACAGCTATACAGTGGTACGAATTCATTAGAACTCGAATTTCTTGAAAGTCGAACAAACCAGTTTGACCTAGAACTCGATCTGAATATCAGAAATCGAACCGTG
>JAODJU010000040.1:32752600-32773821 GCA_026776725.1 Gnathonemus echidnorhynchus
TCTGTGATTAATAACGTCCCACCTTACTTCCGTGAAAAGTTATTAAAGCTAGAAAACTGAATATCGAATATGAGGCTGAACGACCTTACTTTTAAAACAAGACAAGTTTAAGAGTAATTAAAACATCCATTAATTAAATGGAGGTCACAGCTAAAGTGCTCTACAATAATCTCTAAAATAAATAATATGGAATCAAATTCGTTTTAATTTGAAGTTAAAGTAAATGTTTATAGTGGCATACAGTAGGATCAGGCATAGCCTACAAAGCTGCCAGTGCTTCCTCATATAACACAAAATACACAGTGCATGGCATGTTTCATAGTTTTTCTCTTTCTACCATGATACCATGAAATGTCTATTATATTCAAGTATTTTTACTAGGATAATCATACTAGTGTAATATATATAATAATGACTGTTGAAGGCCAAACTGATAAAACTAAACTGAGATATATATATAGTGTGTGTGTGTGTTTGTATATACAGTATATATATATATATATATATATAGCTGTGTTAGATACTTCCAAATATATGTGTTAAGAAGAATGGGTAAAAAAAATCAAAGGGTGCATGTTACTGAAGAGTCTTTTCAGTCTTTTCATTCATTCATTCATTCATTCATTTATTGCTGTAAATAACATTTTGTGCCTGGAAAAGCTACTTTTGCATTGTGGTGTTCTTGTTACAAAGCATACGCCCATCTTATTCAAATATGATATATTTTATCTTTTAGGACTGTTATACAATAACAGGTATAAAAAGAATACACACAAATGTTTGGTAAATAATTTTTTTTCCTGTTTAATTAAAGAGACAATGAATACAATAACTTTTTTATTCCAATACAATGTTTCCCCTACTTTTTCCAATTCTGAGGGGATAAAACAAGGCTCTTTGTGTAGGAAGTATCACTTTGTTGATTTAGGGGTTACCTGCTGTGTATCAAAATAGAATCCTTCTTGTCTATTCAATAGACAATGTTACTTTTATACTAGGCAATTACTTTTGTAATAATCTTTTATACAGGACAAGGTACGCCTGATGAGTGAAATGAAAATGCATACCCTATCCAGCTGCCATTGAACTGCATGAAAATGAGCAAATTATTATGCAATAATTGGTGTCTTTGTGCAGAAGCAGAAATTGTACAGCTATCCTCTTCCAGGGAATGCCTAATTATTTCTGGGCTCACACTCTTACATGTACATAAGCACCCCTCACCTTGTCCCCCTTTTGCTCCTGGTTTCAAGCAGTCCTTTTAGTGGCACATATTCTTCTCCATTCACTCCATCATCTCCTGCAAAGCTTTCTTGAACTGTCCTTCGGGCTTCACGGGACAGTTTCTCAAAGCGGCGCAGAAAAAAGATGATTGAGGCCAGCAGGATGGCCTGCAGCACTATGAAGATGAAGAGGCTGAGCTGTGAGGCAAGCGCCAGGCTGCAGTACCAGTACCTGCAGGACTCCAGTACTTCTTCTTCTGCCAAGTACATGACTAGCCTCCCCTGCAGACCCGGAGGCGAGCTGCAGGTGATATTGCGATAGTTTTTGCGGTTCTCCTGTCTGAGAAGCCAGCTGCGCAGGTAGAGCACGCCACAGTCACAGACCCAAGGGTTGCCATAGAGAGACACAGAGTGCAGGGCGAGCATATGGTCCAGCAAGCCATTGGGCAGAGAAGTGAGCTGGTTGTCATGGAGATGGATCTCTCTGGAGTCGGGAGGGAAGGCATTGGGCAAGTTGCTGCCTCTTAGCATACGGCCACTGCAATCAACATACCCCCTTGAACAGGAACACACAGATGGACAACCCTCAGTCACCAGTAAAGGGAGCAGGAGATACAGGAGCTGGCTGAGACATGGATAACTGATCTTCATTTTTCAAATGGTGCCTGGAGACAGAACCATTAAGTCAGATAGTGCTGAATTTAAGACGTTAAATAAATAGTAAGGATGACTGAAATAGCCAAGAAATGAAAAAGCAGCTATATTACAAAGGGTTTGTCAGAATACATGACTACCACACAATTGACAATCTGCAGTGCAGGTGAACATAGTATTCTATGACTCAGATCTTGTGCTGCCAGTAGTTCTACATTGTTCTACTATGACTCTGATGTATGTGTTTTCAGTTGGTCTTGTTCTTGGTCCGATTTCTTTTAATAAACATTCTGCCCATAATTTAAGCACATCTAGACCTCTCCATAATAGGATTTTAATTTTGTAAATCTGAAAATATACAAAACAGCTTAATAATATATGCATAAAATGTGCACTAGCTAAAGGTTACTGGTTCATATGCTATAAGTGATTGTTGTACCTTGAAGAACTTACTTCCATAAATGTCTAGCTGTATAAAAGGGTTTAGGTTACATAAGTTTAACTTACAGAAATTGATTTGAATTATTTTTTGCAAATTGACTTTAATTACAACAATAAAAAGTTTGATAATATTGCGTTGTAGGTATTCAAAATACAAACCAGTTACGAGCGTGATGCTTACCGAGTGTTTGCAAGTTGTAGCACAGACTGGCTTGTGGAGAGGTTCCTAATAGGACTACGACAGCTGCCCTCTGTTGATAAAGCCCCTCTGACAGGGACAGGAAACAGGAAGTGTACTTGGTCTGACATTCAGTCCATCTTCACCAATTACCATAGCTCCATGCAGTCCAAAAGTACAGTCAAGCTATATCAGACAATAACAGGGCACTGGCATGACACATCCTGCTCAATAAACCACAGCCTTCTGGTGACATCTTCATCTTCACGTACTTCGTGTTAAGAGCTGTTGGTGGCCTTTTAGCAATTTATTGTCATTTGTCACTAAATCAATACTCATAGCACCAACCATGGCCACATATAACAGTGGTTTAATATTTCAATTATATTTGACCATGTCTGTGAGAAGCTAGAAAACCAGCCTTTCAAAGCCATGTAAGTGTTGTTTAAAGGAGAGTGACGTGTGGCTGAGCTGGAGAAGCAAGTGCCATGGAGATAAGCGGTGACTCAGCTCTCTGGTTTGGGTCAGATGCCCAGAGTTTGAGCCCTGGGGTTAACATGCTGAAACGTTGCATTTCAAGCAGACAAAAATGTCCCAATACTTAAGAAAAACAATGCAGACTGAGAAACAGCAAGTGACCAGGTTGGTGTATGAATTTTAATTCATTGTCATCATGTGTGCCGGAGTTTCACTTGAACAAAGCGGTAGTACTAAAATAAGCAAAGTGGTCCACTAATAAAGCAGATGGCACAGCTCATATACAGTGAAGTGTGTACAAAGGGGCTCTAAACACACACACACACATGCACAGGCATGTTATCACCTCCTGAACAATGCTCACTCACATTTCCACATGTACCTTGATAATTTACTTGAATTGGTGAATCTGTAAATCTTTCCAAAAAATTATTTAGCATACACAATTTTAAAGTCTGAAAGCCAAGCAGAAACAGAAAATACAGAGTCTATTCTGACCAATCAGAATCTTCTTCAATACCAAGAGAATAAGAAAAAAAATTCCTGACAATGTTTTTTGCTGCTCTGCGTGTATCTGTTTCTATTTATTTAAATAGTTTAAATACAAAAACACACAAAAAGTATTATGATTAAAGTACAGGAAGTGCGTTTCCTCTTGAAATAATGTCAGGCACTTACAACCTGCGTTTCCTCATTTCCATTGGCTATTATGTGGATGTGTAATAGTACACTAAGATGAGAGTTGCCATTTCAATAAAAAAAACATATTGTATTCACAAGAGATATCACATGACTTGATGAATAATTATTTCTTTTGTTATTGTTTTTAAACTGATTATTGACTAGACCGAATAGCTGTTGTCTTTAGCACACCTACCTGCTGTGTTGGCTTGTATAAACATAACCAATACATCTTTTATGCTTAGAAGAAAGCTTTCTTTTTGTTTAGCTTTTTAATGAAGCAGTTGCTACTGGGAAGTGGATCTTAAAGAAACACTCACATACAATATCCAGAAATGAACTGACTGGCATGAGCACAAGTAGTACAACTCACAGACAAATCATGACCAGCATCAAAATAATTCTGTAAATGTCCTGTTTCTTGGAATGTAATTAATTCTGTTCAGGACTGTGGAGCAAATTCCACAGGGATTCCAGAAAATCCAGGTTGGACAATCTTTTAAGATCCATGTCAATGCAACACTCTCACTCACGCTCACCCTGAAAAATAGTCATGAAACATGTAGAGAATAAAATATTAACACCATAAATTGTATCAACAGCTTGGACAAACTTAAAAAGTCATATTAATAAATACAATCTTTTAAATATTACACCATGTTAATTCTGTTAATATTATTAATAGGTTTTAAATGAACATCAAGTACAGTTTAAAAAAACATGAACTCCTAAACACCACATTGATCATGCTCCTGCATAGTGCCATACAGACCAGTGGATATCACAATTATACAGGCCCATTCACTGAACAGCAAAGAAGTCCTATATAGCTATATACACATTAGATATTTTTGTGGGCATTCATTTTTATAATGTAAATAACATAGTTTAGTGACCTTAGGAAAAACTGCAAGTTTGGAAAGAGGGGTCCTTTGCACTACTGTGTTTTCTAGCATTTTGAAAGCAAAAGAAAAATCACTGATCCTGCTCATGCATTTGCTGTTGCATCTTCTGAATCATCTCCTGCATCCTCTTCAGCTGTAGAGACAGGGAGAGCTGCTATGAAACATACTTATGCGGCGTGATCCCATTTCAGTTGGTAAATATCCTGATACTGCCACCATGTGGACAACATTGCTGTCACCTTACATTATGACTACCCATAATTACCAGCATTGCCTCTTCTATAAATTGTTTGTAAGGTTACTAACATATACATACATACTTTCAGCAGAGTTACCATGTCGGTATCTACAGCACCAGTAATCAAAGTTTAATTTTATCCAGCAGAAAACCACAGATATTAGGCACCACAAGGCCCAGAATCTGTGTAGATTTTGCGAAATAGTGATCCTTTACCTAGCAGTTTTGAGTCTTTTCCACTTCATATTTATTTAAATGTGCATCTATATATAGATTATATTGCAAAAAGTATTGGGACATCCCTCCATATCATTGAATTCCACAAAGTGGTAGCCCATGTAAAATCACAGAGCAGGGACAAAAGCACACCACCACTGGACTCTAGAGCAGTTCTCTGGAGTGACGAATCAGGCTTCTCTGTCTGGCAATCCGATGGATTGGTCTGGGTTTGGTGGTTGCCAGGAGAATGGTACTTTCCTGACTGCATTGTGCCAAATGTAAACTTTGGTGGAGGGGGGATTATGGTGTGGAGTTGTTTTTCAGGAGTTGGGTTTGGCCTCTTAGTTCCAGTGAAAGGCACTAAGAATGCTGTAGCTTTCTACGCCATTTTGGACAATTTAATGCTCCCAGCTTTGTGGGAACAGTGGGATGGCCCATTCCTGTTCCAACATGACTGCGCACCAGTGCACAGAGCAAGGTCCATAAGAAAATGGATGAACGAGTCTGATATGGAGGAGCTTGACTGGCCTGCGCAGAGCCCTGACCTCAACCCGATAGAACAGCTTCGGGATGAATTAGAGCGGAGACTGCAAGCCAGGCCTTCTCATCCAACATCAGTTCTTGATCTCACACATTCTCTCCTGGAAGAATAGTCAAACATTCCCATAATCACACTTCAAAACTGTGTGGACAAGCTTCCCAGAAGAGTTGAAGCTGTTATAGTTGCGAAGGGTGGGCCAACTCCATGTTAAAGCCTATGTGTTAAGAATGGGATGTCATAAAATTTCATGGGTGTTTAAAGGCAGGTGTCCCAATACTTTTGGCAATATTGTGTATTATATGCTCACACATATACACACTGTACAAAACTCTTACTTGTACTTTCTTTTTTACTGCTATCATAGATGCTATATTTACATATTTATACCACACCATTATAACACTTTATAGATGCAGATTCACAGACTGTTATATTTTATTATTTATCACAGCTGTTTCTAATACTTTTGCAGTTTTGCAGTTTTTAAATTAGATACCAAACTACATTTCATTTTCAGAATACTTTGTGCAATGACAATGAAGTTGAGTCTAATCTGATATAATTTTGTGTTCAGAGAAATTCAGAGATGCTTCACACAAAACCAACAGGAACTCACCTCCTCATCCTTCATCTTAATCAGCTTCTCCGTCTCCACGTCCGGGGTGGGCAGGGGCAGGATGGGTATTGGGCTGTCCATGCGATTGTCCTGGGCCAATTTACTGCGAGAGACAAGATGTGCAGTGAGTCACCCTGGTCAAAATTCACCCACACACACCTAAAACTGCAAACATACACATGCAAAACATTGTAATTAATTTACAATTAGTACTGATATAAGATATAAGATAAGATATAAAATATTAGATAAGATATAAGATCTATTATATCTTAGATATAGATATAAGATCTATTATATACAGTATTTTAAATTTTTATTGTCATTGTCACTTGATAATGAAATTGAGAAAGTGCAGACAACTCAATGTGAGGCATGAGTAATAAAAGAATATATTAAAAATATACAAATTGCACTGACTATACAAATTGCACTTACTATACATATTGCACTGGATATATAAATTGCGCTTATGAAATATAAAAATTAACAGTTCTGTTTAGAGTTTAAGGTCATGATTGCTTTTGGATAAAAACTGTTTTTTAGGCGGTTTGTCCTGATTTTCATTGTTCTGTATCTCTTTCCTGATAGCAAAAGCTGAAAGAGACAGTGACCGGGATGTGATGAACCATGTCCATAGCTTTTTTCCGGCATCAAGAGGTATAGATTTGTTCCAGGGTGGGGAGAGGGCAGCCAATTGTTTTCTCTGGTGCCCTGATGACCCTGTGGAGAGCTTTCGCATCTGAGGAAGTGCAGCTGTTGTACCACACGCAGAGTCCGTATGTAAGTATGCTCTCGATGTTACAGTGGTAGAAGGCAACGAGCAGATTTTTGGGGAGACGGTTCTTTATAAGGATTCTGAGAAATTACAGTCTCTTCTGTGCCTTTTTCAGCAGCTCCTTAGTGTTAGCAGTCCAGGTCAGGTCATCCTCCAATTCAATACCCAAGAACCTGAACACCAGGACCCTCTCCACATATGCTCCGTCGATGGTGAATGGCTGATTGTCAGTGAAATCAATAACCAGCTCCTTTGTTTTTGTGGTGTTGAGGAGCAGGTTGTTGACTCTGCACCACTCTGATAGCCGCTCCACCTCGTCCCTGTATGCCAGCTCACTCTCCTTGCCCGAGATGAGTCCGATCACTTAATGATCTTGTTGTTGAGGTGTGTGGGGACACAGTCATGTGTGTGGAGGATGTAAAGTACTGGACTGGGCACACAGCCCTGCGGTGTCCCGGTGTTGATACTGAGAGCAGTAGAGGTGTGGGAACCCAGTCTGACCCTCTGGGAGTGACCTGACAGAAAGTGCTAAAGCCATGTCTAAGTAAAACTGAGTGAGACGCCAGTTGCACATGTGATGCGGTGTCCAGCTCTGTCCTACCTGGTCATCTGCTGTATGCACTGTGCTCTGTAGTTTTCATAGTGCACGTCACATGTCACATCCTTTAGGTCATGCATGTGTGTTCGGATGAGCATGTTTCGCAGCTTCACAAAGTCACAATGCGATTGGTTCTCCACTATGGAAGCAAAAGGGATGAAGTGGTCAAAGGAAACTGAGAATCTCATCCCCCCCCCCCCCCCCCCCCCCCCCCACATCATAAAATAATCTGCTATAGATATAAATAACTCAGGACCTCAATAGAATTCATCTACAGGTATGATAAAGTTGAGCACTCTGTGACTGTGAATCTTTATACTCAACTGGTTGGTTGAAACAAAATGGATTTTTGGATTTTTACTCTCTGGACCTGAAATGTCCACCTCTGAATACAACATTACAGCACAACTGAGAAAAACAAGCACAAGATAAATATGCTACTAGTGTTGGACACAAATTCCAGTTTCTCATCATACAGGAATACACCTACTGCTACCATATGGACAACAGCTGTAATGAACTACTGCAGAGACTGATTTTGGTATAAACATGCTGAATATAAGCCAAACAATAATCAAGCCAGAACAAAGTCAGACTAAACAAAAAATAGAAACATGGTTGATTGAAATCAGCACCAAGCACTCTATTCAAACATCTGCTAGCAAAACTGATAATCAGTCCCTCCAGGATTGTGTTATTCTGTGATTGAAATAAATGCAAAATCAAGCAAACTCCCAAAGGCACAGTCTCCCTAACATATTACAAGAGTACAGTACCCACCTTCCACAATGCCCCAGGGGTAGAGTCTCCCTCGCACCCGCTGACCTCTGGCCTCCACTACTGTATTGCTCCCAATCACAGCAAAGGGGGTGCTCTCCTGAGATTTGACAGTGAGAAACATGTAAAATACGCCTCAGATCCTCAGAGTTGAATTCTCTGATTTATGCAGTGTCAGCCTTCAGCAGCAGAAGGACAGTTCTGTTAACTATCCAACTCTAATTAGAATACCAATGACAATATTTTATTCCTTTGCAAGATAATTATAATTTTCACTGACTTTTAGTTCTTTGTCTTGCTGCTTAAACTCATCATCCTCATCTGAATCACAGTCTGGAAACTGGTACACTTTGATCCCAAATTTGTCAATCTCTTCCCGTATCTGGAATCGAAAGGATTAAGCCAGACGTAAACCATCTGACATGTATGCAGTGGAACACAAAATGGCAGGTACTGTGACAATGCACTCTAGAAAAACATGCATCAGAATGGGAATTATCCACACACTGTGAAATGACATGAAAGAAATCTGTACAGTAAAGGTTCACATTCAGCCAGTCAGAATGACACAGTGAAATGAACAGAAATACAGAGGAAGGAAACCACAGGAAGACACTGAAGGATGCAAGCAAGCAGGCCACTAGAGGAAGACAGACAGATGCAAACAGCTGCCATCTCACCCTGTCCTTCAGCTTCTTGATCTCATTTGGTGTCAGACAGTCTGCCTTGGCAATGAGAGGCACCACGTTCACCTTCTCATGAAGAGCCTTCATGAACTCCACATCCACAGGCCTTAAGCTGCTTGACAGGCATCAAAGGCATGTTGAACAAGTGGTCACAGCACAGACCATTAAAAACATACATAGATGCAATTTTATCCATTCTGTCAGTATATTGGTTTATATATTCAGGGTTATGCAAAATGTTAAAGTATTAGTTGTAAAATGGTAGCACCAATAAAAGATTAAAATGTATCAAAAAGGTGACATATTGATATTATACATGGAGAAAGTACAAATAATTTTTGTTAAGAGTGTGTGTCTGTCTATCTACAAGATATTCCAGAATATACTGAATGCCATTTATTTATCCATCCATCCATCTTCCACACAGTTAACTAAAACATGGTCAAGGTGAAGGGGTCAAAGTTAGTGGCTGCAGTTTACCACAGTCCAAAATAAAAAGGTAAAATGTGTAACGTTTTTTTCATTGTTTCTTTGTCCATTGGATACAAATGTTTTTTCGCTCTATCATCTCTTGAGAATTAAACTAAAACATCAGAATCCCTTTCATTCAAGAGAGAGAGTACAGTACTGTACAGTGCTGTATAATAATGTATAATATACTTTATTAATACTGTATTTAATGTTGCTAATGTCTTACTGTGCGTGATTTATCAATTACATGTTACCATATTTAAGTACACAAAAATATCTTTATATACCCGTGGTCGGTTTTGGAACATATCACAGGGGACTATTGTATTACACTACCAGTCAAAGTTTTGTACTTTGTACTCAGTATTCTTTGCTAACAAATAAATTTACAGTATCTTCACCATTTGGGCACCTTTATTAACAAGAAGTCATATCTTTGATTTGTCAAAGTAACCTATATATATAGCAGTTTAGCAGTTATATGTATAGCAGTTATAACAGCAGAGAAAATTTGAGGCATTCTTTCTACAAGGAACATTAAATAATGCTCTGTTTTATGGGATGAAACAGGTAACTGTTAAAGTTAAAGGATAGCCTAGAATTTGAATATGCCATCACCACACAACCAGTTAGTAGGATGTCAGACATGCACTGTTACATTCTCTTTCCACGTTATAAAGGAAACTTGTTTTATTTGACTTATATTTTAATTTATAGTTGTTCACTCAGTAGGAATAAGAAATAATAAATCTACAGTTTAGTAAAAAAAATGGAAAAGTGCTAATAACCTTTGGTGTGCAAAAACTTTTGACTGGTAGTGTATATTTTCATACAGGAAGCAATCCTCTCATTCTAACATTTGTTTATTTAGGGTGATGCCCCTGGGTTTTTGCTTTTAACAAATTCAGTTTTTTCGAATCACATTAAGTACTGTATGTGAGTACCAGTTTACTTTTTATTAAGAGCTGCAATTTGTAATGTGCAGCTGAAGGTGTCATGCTCTAATTTGTTTTTCACAGAACGACGGGCAAGATAAAACTTGCTGACATTGTCAAGAAATGAAGTTGCTCGGTATAAACACACCCATCGCTCTGCAATCCATTCACCTGAGGCACTGGACACACCTACTCTCATGTTATATTTGTAAATACATATTGTATTTGTCTCAAGCCCTAAATAGAATGCTGAGTAAGGTAAGGTGTGATTATAAAATAAATACAAATGCATATCATTATGCAAGTAAACACCAATAAACTGCATAAATAACTAAATCTGGTGACTGAGAGATGGGACCAGGCACAGAACAGCCGACGAACCCGTGACCGAATGGTGCGATGAAGTATAGGCAGCAGTGCACTCGGTTATCCAGAATATTCTTCCTGTTGAGGCCGCTCTCATCTCGGAAATACTGCTCGAATTGCTGATCAATGTAGTCTGTGATTGGCTTCCAGCTGGGAAATGCAGACACACAGAAATCATCGTTGCACAAACTGTCATTACATAAATTTCAACAAAGCTCTATTAAAAATGTGCAAAAAAGTTGTTTATTCAAGGGTGGCCTGATCCCACACCAGGAGCAATGCTGAAAACATTTCAATTCTCATAATGAGGCAGCTTAGCCATCTGACTGTCCAGACAGATAGAAAACCTACAGGAAGTAAAGGAGTTCAAGAAGGGTTTTAAAAACTGATGTGTCATTGGTTAAGAGATTTTTTTCTTGGTTTGAATGTTTCTTTGTTTAATTTTAAGTGTGAGTTGATGTTTATTTGACTTATACTCCTGTTTTATTTAGAGGATCACTCTGGTTATGGAAGCTCTGACACCACAGTGTCATCATAGCATGTCTCCTAATAGTGCTAACACTGAAAACTGAAACCGTACTGCTTACCACTCATTGTTGTTAACAGCATCTCCAAATCCGGGAGTGTCTACAATGGTCAGTTTCAGCTTTACTCCCTTCTCCTCGATATCCACTGTGTGCTTGATGATCTCCACCGTCTGGCTGATACGCTCTAGAGGTCAGATAAAAATTAGCACTTCTGCTAGGATTTTTACTACATGAGACACTATTTAGCTTATACACATATTGATTTATTCTGTATTGAAATGGATTATACGACAATATGCAGTTGTAAGAAAATCTTCCTCAGCAAGGATATTTGCAAGGATATAAACTATATGGACAAAAGTATTGGAACACCTGGCCATTACACCCACAGGAACTGTTATGACCTCCCATTCTAAATCCATAGGCATCAATATGAAATTGGTTCCCCTTTGCAGCTATAACAACTGGCAATATTCTGGGAAAGCTTTCCACGAGATTTTGGAGTATGTTTGTGGGAATTATTGCCCATTCATTCACTGATGTTGGATGTGAAGGCCTGGCTCACAATCTCTGTTCTATTTCATCGCAAAGGTGTTTGGTGGGGTTGAGGTCAGGGCTCAATAAGGGCCAGTCAAGTTCTTCCACACCAAACTAACTCAACCATGTCTTTATGGACCTTGCTTTGTACACTGGGGTACAGTCATGCTGGAACAAAGAAGGCAAACTGCATAGAATTCTGTTTTCATGCACCCCAGTCACCCAAAGGAGGATGGGGCCCCCTTCCAAGTATTGGTTCCTCTCAAGGTTTCTTCCTGCTAGAGGAAGTTTTTCCTTGCCACTGTCGCCTCAGGCTTCGGGGCTTTGGGCTGGTTATATGTAAAGTAGTTTGTAACAATGACTGTTGTTAAAAGCGCTATAAAAACAAAATTTAATTGAATTCTCCAAAACGTCTTGGTATGTGGAAGCATTAACACTTCCTTTCACTGGAACTAAGAGGCTTAGCCTAACTCCTGAAAACAACCTCCTCATTATCCCTCTTCTACCAAACTTTACAGCAAGCATAAAGCAGTTCAGCAGGTAATGTTCTCCTGGAATCTGCCAATCCCCGACTTGTCTGTCAGACTGCATTGGTGACGTCAACGCATTATGCGCCTCAGCAGTCAACAACCCTGCTCTGTTACTTTTACGTGGTCTGCCACTTTGCGGCTGAGTTTCTGTTCTCCCTAAATGCTTCCACTTTGAAAGAATATTACATACAATTCACAGTGGAATACTTGGCAGAGAAGAAATTTCACGGACCTACTTACAAAGGTGGCATCCTTTGACAGTACCACACTTCAATTCACTGAACTCTTCAAAACGACCCATTCTTTCACAAATGTAAACCTGCTTGCATGGCTAGGTGCTTGATTTTATACACCTTTGGCAATGGGTCTAAAGGAAATTCAATAATTAAGGAATATGTCCTAATACTTTTGTCCATACATTGAATATATATTATAATAAACTCAGATATATATTATAATAAGCTCAGTGGTACATGGAGTATGTAGAGCATTGCTTGCAGAATACCTACCCTCAGCATTCAAAAGCTTGCGGTCTTTGTACAGGTCTGTGAGGAACAGGCTATTCACCAGAGTGGACTTCCCTAATCCAGACTCCCCTGAAGCACAGGCAGACTGTTACTCCCAGTATTTACCATCAGAGCCCTATAGCTGCAGCCATGACTGTACATGACAGGTACAAATAACAGTCATCATAAGCTGAGAAATATAAAGTGAGAATCTAATAACATACAACAAATTTCATAACTTCTTGACTATCTTGATTTACTGTTTAGTTTTCTATATAGTAATTCTTTTGTATATATTATTTCGTGTAACATTGGCTTTGGGAGTCACTAATATAGTCTTGTTGTAACTCAATGACAATAAAACATTTGAAAATTGACACTTATAGAGAGGATTCCCACTATTACACAGGCCAGTGTACCATGTGAAGGCTGTCTGTGACACAGTTTGACTTGTGATAAGGCCTGGCTCTGCCTTACCTGCCACCATGAGAGTGAAGTCAAAGCCCTTCTTCACAGACTTCCTGTGTACTTGGTTGGGGAGGGTGGCGAATCCCACATACTGCTTGTCCTTGAGATAAAGTAGGACAGAGAAAAAGATCGGCTGAGGACTTGTTAAACAAACACAAACAGGACACACTGGCATGACGAGTCAGAAAAAATGTGTTTGAAAGACAATGCCTGAAACAACAAGGAGAGGCTGCAAATGACTCAGAAAGGTCATTACATGTCATGCATGATTCAATGAACACATTACAAAAGACCTGAGAAAGGGTAAAAAGAGGGTAAAGGGTAAAAAAGTTTAATAGGCCTTTAACAAGGCACATTATTGCAAATGACACTATGACTGTTGAGTGAGTGCAATGGGAGAGTAATTTCCAACTGTTTTCATGTGTGAGGGATAAGTCTTTGGGTCTGTCAAATGAACATCTGTGGGTTTCGAGGGCCCATACTAGGGGGAAGAACACAAATGCTAGCATGCTTCTGAGCTCCCATCCCGGGCTGGCTGGGAATGGAACACAGGGCCTCCATTGAGCAGGCCTGAATGGCTCTTTCACCAGTCTTCCTCACTCGCCATGCAGAAACTCACCAAGAGCTTCCAAATCCCTGCTGAGGTTGTCATAACTGTCACTTGCCTCCCAAGTACCCCAAATATTTCACAAACACCAACTGTAAAGTACGGAAAGAGTAAAAAAAAACTTGGACAGACATTTCTGTTTTTGTAACTGGGAACAGTTGGAATTAGTTATACTGGATATACAGTGGGAGTATTCAGTGTGCTGTCTCTCACAGAATGTGGCTAATCCATAGCCTTTTTGTTTTCAGTTCTGTTAAGCGTGTAAAACAGAAAGATCTTACAAATCAAACAGCTGTATGCCTCATGGTGACCTGTGATGATGGGAATGGCACCTCTCTCAGGGCATTTCTCCCGAGGGCTGTTTGTCTGTGCTAGATAAGCATTCTCATAATGCCCCACTTATGGGTGGACATCCATAACAACAGGGCACAGAAAAACTATCCAGGCACCCACTGGGGGGCTCTGACAGTGCCCAAAAGCCCCCTCAAACCCAGCATCACATCCTCTATGCAGAGGGTTACACAGCACAGTACACATGACAATAGCGCCAGAGTAGTAAACAGGATCTCATGCCTTCCTAATCTCCAAACTTCCCTTCTAGAGTAGCAGACCCTTGACCTGTTGAACCCTGCCTAGCTTTTTCTTCCTTTCTCTAATATGTTCAAAGAAACTACCATCATTACTCCAGTGAGCACCAATAAGACTTCATATAAGAAATTTGTCATTCTGGTTTTAAAGCCACCATTGCTTTAATCTGCTCTAAACCTACCCTATTCCTCTCAGAACATCTGCCACCCAGCTGTCTGCTCTGCTCCTTTCCCCCTAGGAGATTTGGTTAGCCATACTCCTAGGCCAGGCACCATCACTATACCTTCAGCCTTGTTGTCCTCACTCTGGGGGAGAGGAGACGCTCCACAAGCTTCTCCTGCAGCATGATGGCATCCATCTCAGATGGAGCAGACAGACAGAGAGGCAGAAGCTCCGCAACAGGAGCAGCAGCGGTGCTGCCAAGAATAGACTTACTAGAGGAATGAGACGGAAACCACCTCCCCCTCCTACTCTCTCTCTCTACCTTAAGGGCTGCTGTTGCCTCGTGTTTTGGCATGTTCTGGAGGAGCCTAGGACTCATACATCACAACTGTTTCCTGTACCTTGCCCTGACCAGGTCAGGGTGGAGCTTCAGGGGAGGCGGCAAGAGTAAGACAAGGAAAAAGGGGGAAGGAAAAAGTATAGAGGGACAAAGAGTAAGTCAAGAAGTGGGTGTGGCCAAGGGAGATAAATACCACATTCATTCATTCAGCCTGCTATTTTTGCAGAAAAACTATACATTAACTCATGGGGTCTGAATATTGAGAAAAATGTGAGGAAAAGCTGCAAAATTCAGTGAACGGTGTGAGAAATGTACATAGCTGTTCAGAGTCAATGTCAATATTGACCAATATAACAAGATGTATAACCTACAATAATATAGATTAATAATATATCACATAGATCAATAATATATCGCAATAAAGTATATTGTCATGTATCATGGCACAACATAGATTATATCCACATATAAATAAAGGTTAAAGTCATTATATAATATTACTTAATCAGGTCATGTATGACACAGAAAAAAGTTGTGGTCTAAGCAAAGTCAAGGGTCTATGCTTCAGGTTCACAGACACGTGCAGTACCAACAAATTTCTCTGCACTGGTTGAAGAATGACAGGAGGAAACCAAAGAACAGGAAGGCTATCAACAGCATCTTGTGAAATTTCCATTGTATTCTTTTTCTGAGTATTTCTGGTTCATTGGCCACCACATGCCTGCTGTAATTGCATTCTGAGATGGATAAAAAGACTAATGGAGGGATAAGGAGAACAATATTGTCTTATGACACACAGAACCTCATTAACAGCCCAGCTCAATTTCCCAGACAAGTATGTAACTCAGAATAAGAGATGGTCTGTGTTTCCAGGGGTTAGGACTCTGTGCTGGTTCAAATCCTGTGGTGAGCAGCATGATTTCACCATTGGGTCCTAGAGCAAAGCCCTAAACCTTAAGTGCTCCAGTGGCTGATCCTACTCTCTCAATTGAACATTGCTCTGCATAATGGCGTCTGCTTCTAAACAAATGTAATGTTCTAGTTCTGGAAAGGGACAGAAAGACAACAAATTGACAGTGTCCCAGTGTGGAAAGTCTAGGACACTGAAATATGAATATGGCGGTTCAAGTGACTCCTATCCATTATGTTAGCAACTCTGGATGTTCTTCACAAATGCTACTTCAGCAAGCTGTTTCCACAATACACCACACCACCTTAGCAGGGTCACAACAGAATATACTGCACCATAGGTCTCTGTTCAGCTCATTGTCGTCAAATACCAAAAGAGAATTTCTGTCTTTCAATAACTCTTCTCTTAAAATTAAGAATATTAAAAGATACTGGGTCACAAGCTTCTCTCTTAATGTGTGTCCAGAAAATTTGAGGTTGTATGTGAAATAGTTGTGAATTGTTTTATTTAGGTATTCCTACTTGATTTTTATTATCCCTTTTTTGTTTGCAACTTATGAATATTCCTTTATGCTTGTGAATGCTGTAAGGACTGTTATTTTGGTGAACACACATATTATATTTTTTTGGTTCTGCGTGAATATGGCACGTGGCGAACTGTCGGAAAAGAAAAAGGGAGAGAACGCAAGTTGGTAATGGCAGTTTAAACGGCAAGGGTTTTGGTGCCTGGTTGGAAGGGTGATCATGGTAGAGTGTTTCTTTTACTGTAAAGTTTAAGTTGCGCAGCAGTGGAATTTAAGAGGAGCTCATTTATGTTTATACATTGTGGAATGTATTTAGATTAATCCTTATTTTTTTTCCTTTCTTTTAGCTCTTACGGTCAATTCACGGAAAAAAAAGCCCCCCCCCCCCCCCCCTTTTTATGAATCATCAGTCCCTGAACTGTTTCGATTATTCAATGGGGTAGCTACAGTATGGTCAGTTTTGGTCATTGTGCATCTTATTTGCAATTTTTGGCACGGCAGTTAGTAAGTTACAAATTAAGCATTGATTACAAGCCTATCTTACACAATCTCCCCAGTAATTTTCCCCGATAAATTTAGCTGACCAGGAAATGGCCTGCTATGAATAAAATTTCCTGAATGGGGAGGCTAGCAATGAAAAATCAATATAAACTTTATTATAGAATATTCAGAACATCATCTCACGCCCCACAGTATTAGAATTATTGACCTGTACAATGTTCCTGAGAAATTTGCAAAAAGATTCATGGAATAGTTTAGATGGCAGATGGTTGTGTTCACAAGATGGTGGCTGCAGGCTACATTTTTCCTCTCAGCTGCCCTCTGTCTTGTAGCTCCAGTTTTCCAAACATTGAAGTGATTTGAGATGTACATTTTCAGATGTAGATTTTCATGCATATAACGTTTTGTGAGGTGGTATTAAGAACCACAAATCAAATATCAAATACAGCAAATATAGTAATAATAAGAAATAGAATGATCCTGTTCATAATGATAATCATCTCATCCTTCTCTTTGCTTTCACTAAGTCTAGTTGCATCAATATTGGTGTGATTTGTCTCAAAATGTAATTATTTCTAGTTTGGCACCCATGCAACACCTCTGCAAAGTTTCACAGGATGAAATATTTGAAGCTATCCTACTTTTTTGATATCATTATGTGGCACTGCTTCAATTTTCAGGTGATCTGTTTCAAAATGTGATCACTTCGAGTCTGACAACCCTAAAATGTGCCTGCAGAGTTTGAAAAACATCCATAAAATTATTTTACAGTTAACGTGTACACAAGACCAAGTTTCTTCTACCGCTGCTGTTTTCCATTTTTGCTGACACACAGTGCTACTGGGTTGAGATTAGGCTTTTTCATAAAATTATACTAGGGATGTGTAGTGAGTCCGGTATTTATATTTGCATCTGTATTTGTTGGGGCAATAAAATTATTTGAAATGAAAAGTGGAAATAGGTGTCACAATCCAGTTTTGGTTTTTATTACTTTCATTTTATTAAGAGAACTGGGGCCCAGTGTCAAAACTTGCAAGTGTGGCTGCTGCTGCCCTCTGTTGACAATGTGGCAGGTTGCCATCTTATTGTGGTGGAGGAGTTTGTCTGCCCCTATGATCCTAGGAGCTATATTGTCTGGGGCAATTGCCTCTGGTAGGGTCTCCCATGGCAAATTGGTCCTAGGTCAGCAGCCAGACTAAGTGCAGTTCATAATGACGAGGAAAATCAAGGAAGATGTTACCCCACCTGGACTGGGGAGACCGGGCCCTGGAGTCAGGCCTAGGGCGGGAGGTCATATGCATAGTCCAAAGGGGTAACATAGGCTGAAGGGGTAACATGGGTTCTACCCCTGTGGGCCCACCACCTGCAGGGGGAGCTGTGGGAGTCAGGTGCAGTGTAGATCGGGTGGCAGTCGAAAACTGGGGCCTTGATGGACTAACCGTTGGTTGCCCAAAACTGGCTGTCAGCACATGGAACTTAACCTCTCTGGTGGGAAAGGAGCCTGAGCTGGTGTGGGAGATAGAGAGATACTGATTAGATATAGTTGGGCTCATCTGAATGCACAACTCAGACTCTGGAACCAAACTCCTGGAGAGGGGCTGGACTCTATTCCACTCTGGAGTTGCCCATGGTGAGAGGCGCTGGGCAGGTGTGGGTCTACTTACTGTACTGTATAGCCCCCTGGTTTTGTGCCACTGTGTTGGAGTTTACCTCAATAAACGAGAGAGTCACCTCTTTTTGACTTAGAGTCGGAGGAAGGGCTCTGACTGCGACTTGTCTGTGCGTACACACCAAACATGGCCTTCTTGGAGACCTTGGAAGGGGTGCTGGAAAGTGCTCCTTCTGGGGACTCCATTGTTCTGCTGGGGGACTTTAACGCACATGTGGGTAATGACAGTGAAACCTGGAAGGGTGTGATTGGGAGGAATGGGCTGACCAATCAGAATCTGAGTGGTGATCAGTTATTGAACTTCTGTGCTAACCACAGTTTGTCCATAACAAACACCATGTTCGAACAAAAGGGTGTTCATAAGTGTACTTGGTACCAGAGCTGCAGTTCAATGACCTCCAGCAGAAATACTTTTCACTCCTGAGGGAGTCATGGGGCATGGAGCCTGAATTGGCCATGTTCCAGGACTCCATTGATGGGGCGTCAGTGCAGAGCTGTGGCTGTAAGGTTGTTGGTACTGTTGCAGTGGCAATCCCCGAACCCAGTGGTGGACATCAGTGACATAGGGAGCTTTCAGGCTGAAGAAGGAGTCCTTCTGAGCTTCGTTAGCTTGTGGGACTCCTGACGTAGCTGACAGGTATCGGCAGGCCAAGTGGAAAGCGGCTATGTCAGTCACTGAAGCAAAATCTGGGGTGTGGGACGAGTCAGGAGACTCGGGTGGGGGGGGGGGGAAGTAAGGCTTTACCCATGCTATTTACAACAGGGATGGAAAACTGTTAACCTCAATGGGGGATATAGTCAAGTGGTGGAAGGAATATTTTGAGGATCTCCTGAATCTCACTGATGTGCCTTCCTTGGAGGAAGTAGAGCGAGAAGAATCAGAGGGGAACTTGCCCACCTCTAGGGCTGAGGTCACTGAAGAAATAAAAAAAAAAATCTTCAGTTGTAAGGCTCCGGGGTTGGATGAGATTCACCCTGAATTCTTGAAAGCTCTTCTTGTTGTTGTTGTGCTGTCTTGGCTGACACGCCTCTTCAACATTGCATGGATGTTTGGGAAAGTGCCTTTGGATTGGCAGATTGGGGTGATGGTCCCAATTTTTAAGAACAGAAACCAGAGGATGTGTCTCAACTACAGGGGGATCACATTCCTCAGCCTCTTTGGTAAGGTCTATGCTGGGGTACTGGAGAAGAGTGTCCGTCCGTTGGTTGAACCTCGGACCCAGAAGGAATAAAGTGGATTCCATCCTGGCCATGGAACACTGAACCAGCTCTTCACCTTCACAAGGATACTGGAGGATTCATGGGAGTATCCCCAACCAGTCTACATGTGCTTTAAGATAAAAAAAAAAAATATATACCAAAAAAAAAAAATCACATAAGTAATAAATTCTAACTACATTTTTATGAATAGAATACAAAGTGGTCATGTGCAATTAGAGTGTGAATGAAAAAGACAAAGACATGCCAGTTATAAAAAGTGCAAGTTTGGCATGAGGTAGACATGTTTGGCTGATTCAATTGAGGTGTGCATAGTGTGAACTTCCAGATTGTAGTGTTTCTGTGTTGTGGGTCTAAGCAGGGATGCCTAACCCCACAGCAGGCTAACCCCGGACACACAGCAGAGAATGGATGGATTGATAATTCATTACAAATTGTTCTCTCTCTCAAGTACCTCCTGAAAGAACTAATCATTAACACATATCATATCTAGCTGGAGGAGGTGGCTGGCAAGAGGTAAGTCTGGGCATCCCTGCTTAGACTGCTGCCCCTGTTACCCAACCCTGGACACGCAGCAGAGAATGAATGGATGGATAATTCATTACAAATTATTCTCTCTCAAGTACCTCCTGAAAGAACTAATCCTTAATTTACTCCTGACTGTGCGATATGACCAAAATCTCATATCCCGATATGTCATCTCATATCCTGATAACGATATATATCATGGCTGCACCTCATATTTATGGATTTTTTCTACAGATCAGCTGCGGTAGGAACTGGACAAAGATCGATAAATAAAAAGGAGCTAGGTCACAAATTGAATGCGATCTACAAAGTTGGGAAGTGATCCAGTAATTTAGAAAACCCTTTTAACCCTTTAAGCATTAAACTACAGGGGACAATGCACACTATATGTAATTTTCATATACAGTGGTACCTCAGAACTCGAACTTAATCCGTTCAGAACTCTGGGGTACTGGAGAAAAAAAAAGGGTTTCTTTGCCTCTGGAAGTAGTAATATTGCTATAATAATATTATTTAGTATAGTAATATTACTTCTAATATTATAGGTAGAGTTGTATGTCTCGAGACTGGTCAGTTTTACGCTGTCTTGGTCTTGTCACGGTCTCGACGGTCTATTGTCTTGGTCTTGGATCCCTCCTGTCTTGGTCTTGCTGTCTTGGTCTTGCTGTCTCAGATCGACATAGTGGTCGGGAGATTTGGAGCGAAAAATATGTGACATACTGTACAACGTAACGTTCGATAGTGCAATATTATTATTATTTTGCCTTTCGCGCCCTTCAAATGCAACCAATCAATGACATACATTAGTGCTGGATAAAACGAT
>JAODJU010000040.1:32773921-32785188 GCA_026776725.1 Gnathonemus echidnorhynchus
GTAGCTACCCAGAGCAAACCATGTGAAATAGGGGCGCAACTCCACTTCTTCCTGTTTGCCAGTGAAAACACTCAACCCCCCTCCCCAGGTTAGTACCCTCTCTGGCTAAACATCGTTTAAACAGTTTTCCGGCACGGCGTCACACCGTGACATCCTCCATTTGCAGTTTTTGTTAAATTTCTCTGCGAACAAGTAAAAACACACAATGACCCCAGCTTTGCCAGCATAACTAGAGTATGGACTACTAACAGACCAGAAAGAAGCACTATGGCTTCATCCAATCATCACACAAAAACATCAATTGCTGTGTGAAAGACTGAAATTTCAACAGATAGCAGTAACAGCACCGCAGCAATCACAACAGATGATAATCCAGACAAACAGTGCCCACTTCATAACAAACCATATCCACTGAGAAAGTGCGGTGGCTTCCGAAATAAAACACTGGAGGAAAGAAAGGCATATCTGAAGGAAAAACGCATCTGTTTTAGGTGCTGTGGATCGTCGACTCATATTGCTAAAGGCTGCCCCAAGCTTGTGCAGTGTAAGGAGTGTGGCAGCGACAAACATCTGTCAGCACTGCATCCAGGTCCCACCCCATGGAAAGCTGATGTCCATGCGAGTACTGCAGACTATGGCGGGGAGCAACAACCAGCAGAGGTCCGTCCATTCGTGACATCTAAATGCACAGAAATCTGTGGGGGAACGAACACTTCATGGTCATGTTCCAAAATATGTCTTGTGCTGGTGTACCCTGAGGGACAAAGAGAACGAGCTATAAAAACCTATGCTGCTCTAGATGAACAAAGCAACAAGTCACTGGGTAGAACAGAATTCTTTGAGCATTTTGGGATCAAAGGACCAAGGTTTAGTTACATTATGCGGCCAGGCGGCTCACCTCGCTTCTGTAATCGGTCTCATCCCTATTGCTAATGAGACCCACCACAGTCGTGTCGTCCACAAACTTAATGAAGAGGTTGGAGCTGTGTGACGGTGTGCATTATTAGAAATCATGGTGTTGAGTTTGTTATGCTGATGAAACAGATCTTGATGGCAAAAAATCCTTATGTTAAACACTGCAAAAAACAGAAGTACTGCTAGTTGGTACTTAGGCTGCTCAAAATACGTTTGACAACCTCAACCTTGGTGGTCTTCCTACTGATCTTCCTACAGTGGTCAGAGATCCTAGTGTCCTGGTTAATTTGAATCTACAGCACCCTCCACAATTATTGGCACCCCTTGTATAGCTGCTTCACCAAAATGTTGATTTTTTTTCTAACCCTTTTTACAAATCTTTACAAGGGGTGCCAATAATTGTGGAGGGCACTGTTATATTACAATGCTCACATAAAAAATGTTACTAGAAATGCATTCTACCATCTACGGATCATAGCCAAGCTTCGGAAGATGCTCTGCTTTCATGACACAGAAAAACTAATCCATGTCTTTATAACTTACAGACCGGACTGCTGTAATGCCCTCCTTTCCAGTTGCTCATCTGGATCCTTACATAAACTTCAGCTAGTAAAAATGCAGCAACCAGAGTTCCTACAAAAATTTTAAAAATTGATCATATTAGCCCTGTTATATGCTCCCTTCAATGTCTTCTACTTAAGTCTCGGATTGACTACAATATACTGCTATTAACTTATAAAACACTGAATGGCCTTGCACCAGAATATCTGGTGTCTTACAACCCTCCTTGCTTGCTTCAATCTCAAGGAGTATGATATTTATTAATACCCAAAGTAGAAAATAACTATACAGCAGGCTGCAGAGCATTCTCTTACAGATCTCCACAGCTGTGCAGTAGTTTTCAAGCAGATGTGCGAGATTCAGGCTCTCAATATTCAAGTCTAGACTAAAAACACACTTGTTTAGACTAGCTTATTCAAATTATACCTCTAGCTAACTACCAGATAAGCCTACATTTTGTAGAGCTGGGTGAGGTCAGTGCCATTGGCTTTGGATGGACTGAACTGTCAGTGCTGTCACTCTAGCTGCACACTTCTTCATGGAATTGGAGTGCTGACATTTCAGGGACTCCCCATGCTTGCATTACCATTTGCCTCTCCCTCCAACTTATGCTGCCATAGCCATATCTGCCAGAGCTTATATATTGCACTTACCTACCAGTTTGTACTGTCTCTAGTTTCCCCTATTTTAACTAATGCACTTTGGTGCCCCCTTTGAGCCTGGTGCCTCCCAAGGTTTCTTCCTTCTGGGGAGTTTTTTCTTGCCACTGTTGCCTCTAACTTGGGGCTTTGGGCAGGGATAATGTAAAGTGCTTTGAGACAATGTAATGTTGTGAAGATGCTATACAAATAAAATTGAATTGAATTGAACTGAATTCCATCAGTGGAGCAAGGCAAGCACAGAGGAAAGGAGGGAAATGGTCCAGGCAGAAGTACAGCAGCAGGAGGAAGAAGCATGGAAGGCAAAGGTTGTGGAATTAGCAACCCAGGGAATCTTGCGCAAATGGGGTCTCCCAAAAAGGAAAGTCTCATGGGCTGAACTCTGGAAACTGGAGCCATTCCATGGGCAGAAGACAGCTGTGCACAGGTTTGGGGAGGCAGCAGAAGGAGCCTCTTGTTGGCTCTGGCATATAAGGGAGGAGGAGGCCTGGAGCCAATAGGTGGTGATTTGGCCACCGCTGTTGACCCGCCAACTGAAGAGGGTATCACGGTTAAGGGTCAAAACACCTGGTTAAGTTTGGACAACATCTGAAAACATCAGCTCCAGACCAAAGGCCACCATCGTCCCATAGAGTGACTGTATGAGTGGCATCCTCGGATGTATTAACCTTCAGCTGCAGTCAGAGCTGACCCCAGAGGTATAGTTTTGTCATATCTCACAGCTGCTTTCAAAAATCATTACAGGACGTTTTAGGACTGTGGGGGGAAACCCCAAAACAATGCAGCAAGAACATGCAAACTCCACATATTTGGAACCTAGGTGGAGACTTGAATCCTGGTCCTAGAGGTGTGTGGTGCTAACCACTGCTCCACCATGTGAAATACATTACATGCCTTCATAATGAAATGTAATATAAGTATCAAATTTAATGTTTATGTTCTATTGTACAAGATAAGACTCTAAAATAGTTTGCCATGCATATGAATGCCATGCAGTTAGAACATGATCAAGACAGGGTACGAGTATGGAAAAAACACAAATATAACAATTTTTGAGTCCACAGAGGGGAAGAGTGGGTTGGAGGGATATGTAGGGAGAAGGAAGTTTCTCAAAGCTCCAAGATGTGTTTGGCTGTAATTAATCTAGAATAAACCCAAACTCACCCAAAACTGTCTTTACAAATCTTTCATTGAAGCATAGAGTTGTCCAAAATGTCTTGGTATGCATATCAAGATAATTTGGACAATTGTATGCTTCCGCCTTAGTGGAACATCAAACACCTTTGGAAATCTGTTGATTGAACTACCTAAACTGATGACCACACAATTTGTGGCATAAAGTTCAAAAACTATGAATAAGCCTGCATATTTTAATAATAATAATAATGCATTTTATTTGTGGGCGCCTTTCTAAAACCCAAGGTCACCTTACATAGTCCATAGAAGACAAACAATAAAACAAAAATAAAAAATGATAATAACATAACATTTTCTGAATATTATTATTTTTACTTAATCAGGAATAAAATAGTAATAAATATACTTGATCCTACCTGTATTATGTTGTATGTACAGTCAAACCTCCCTTATCCGGGCAGAATGGGACCGAGGGGTGCCTGTAAGTAAGAAATGCCCGTAACTTAGAAATACATGAAGAGGACTTCCGGTTTGGGCAGACCAGTGAATGACAGAGTAAAATATTTGCTCGCCCGACAAATAAAGCCCCAAAATTATCTAAATAAGTATTACCATTTCAGAATTTAAACCAGGTTATTGGGGGCGATGGAAAGACAGGGAAAACAAAAGAAAAGTACATGTAGACCAGATTATAACGAAACAGAAGAGGAAACCACCCCACTAGAAGCTAACGTGACTGCCACAGAAGCGAACTCTATTCACATACAGAAAGCTACCCTCAAAAATATTTTGAGCGAAATTAGAGAATTCAGATAAGATAACCAGAGACAATTGACCGACATAAAAGCTGAAATAAATAAGTCAAACGAGACTGAAAGAGGCAGAGGGTCGCATTCAAGAGGCAGAAAGGCAGATTCGAAACATGGAGGCCGTCGTTATAGAGTGAATACAGCTACAGGAGCGACTTAGCGGCAAAATTAACGACCAAGAAAATCGCTCCAGGCGACAAAATATCAGAATCTTTGGGATTCCTGATGGTTCCGAAAATGATACGTCAATGGCGTTATTCCTGGAGAAGCTATTAAAGTCACAGCTTGAACTTGACTCCCCTACTGACCTCCAAATAGAACATGCACATCGAGCCTTGGTACCCAAACCCACTGATAACCAAAGACCCAGATCAATAGTAGTTAAGTTTATGAGCTACAAGACAAAGGAAGACATTTTAAAGTTGACATGGGCGAAAAGAAGGCTTAACTGGCAAGGGAAGAGGATCTACATTGATCACGATTAAACACCAGACACAGTAAGAGAACAGAAAAAATATATGGAGGCAAAGTAAGTTCTGAAAGCTAATGGAATCACCTTCAGTTTTCGCTTCCCAGTGAGACTCAGAGTGAACTACAGTGAAGGATTGAAGATATACAATTCTGCAGAGGAAGCGACGAAAGATATGGCTGGCAGGAATCTGCCAGTTACTGTCATAAACCCGCCCGGATCACTAACGGAGCGAGTACAACATTTAAACTGGGAGACGGTAAACAGAAGGACGGGATGTGGAAGACAGCAAATGGAAGCTACGTATAAGGAAAAACTACAGGCATTCAGAAGACCGGCTCGTAAAGACGACTCATGACAGGATTAAACTGTTGTGAGTAATTTACAGGAGGATATATTTACTGATCAGGTCTGCTATTGTTATCGTCCTAGACCAGAATATGGGAAACCCCCCGATTTACCTTGATGATATCTAAGCTAAAACATCGGGAAATGGTCATATGGTCTGATTTCGAAGCAATGTTGCTTTTGGAGGGCCCTCCACTCCACTCCACTTCAGGAAGCAGGGAATGGAGGTGGAGCCCCCGGAACTCTTTGGTCATCTGAGTTCACTAACGGTCCGTGATAAAAGGACTACTGTGGAAGTCGCGAGTTATTTTGGATATTATATGTTTATTTTAAGTTTTCTTTGTAACAAGTGTTGCAAAGCCCATATAACGTTCCTACAGGAGACTCATCTCAGATGAGGAACATGTTAAGTTGAAAAGGCTGGGTTTTAGAGATGTCTTTTTCTCTTCTCATAAATCTGGATGTAGACGAGGGGTATATTGATCTCAACCAAGGTGAAATATGAACATATGTCTGATATTAAAGATAAAGATGGGCGATTCATCCTGATATGGGGTAAGATAGAGGTGTCTTTAGTGACGTTTCTAAATGTATATGCTCCACCTGGCAGTGATTGTGCCTTTTTCCAAAAAATATTCAATTTGATGTCACTTGAAACCCATGGCATGCTCATCTGTGGGGGGGGATTTAAATATTCAACTTAATCATAAATTAGACACAACAAAATTGAGTAACTGAAACCAACGATACTTAACCAAACAGTTTAATTATCTGATGCAGGATACTGGTGTCATAGACGTATGGAGAGATTTTTTTTCCGACAGGACAGGAATACACCCATACGGAAGCCCTGAACTGCATTAGATGATTTTTTTTTCAGAGACAATAAGTTGCTATTTCGACATAATAAGTTGTTATAACGAGATATTATCATGTTATTTCGACATAATAAGTCATTATAACAAGATAGTAAGTCGTTATTTCGACATAACTCCTGTTAAGCCAATATTAAAGAATGCATTAAGTCATATTGACGTACTGTTAACATCAATAGCTTACGTGGTACACTAACGACCCATGTATTTCTGGGAATTTTACATAGTTTGTGCTTTCATTCCAAGTTCAGATCATGCCCCAATATTTATTTCTTTTTATCTAAGTAATAATCGGAAATCCACTCTATGGAGATTCAACTCAGGCTTCATTAATAACCCCGAATTTAAAGATAATATTAAAGAAGAGATCAGAACATATTTGAAGTATAATGATAATAACGAGGTACCACCATCAGTTCTCTGGGATGCAGGAAAGGAAGTGTGGAGGGGGAAGGTTATTGCAATTTCCTCCTACCTGAAAAGACTAAGACAAGAAACACTTAGTATGTTGCAATCTCAGCTAAAAGATCTATAGAAACAGCATAGTCAGAAAGAAGGAAAGACACTAAGTCAAAAAATTAAGAAAATCAAAAATGAGATAGATAATTTATATACTCAAGAAATACAGAAGAAATTATTGTTCTTGAAACAGAAATATTATGGAACCGGAAGTAAATTGATGAAAGTACTAGCGAGAAAACTGCGTAAACAGGAAGCGGACTCAACTATTTACAAAATACAAGATCCTCTAACTAAAGTAATTCACTATAAACTAACCGAAATTCAAAGCAAATTTGAATACTACTACAAGCAATTATACTCTAGGCCACAAGATCAAAGGGATGATGAAATTGATTCCTTTTTACAGTATTAAACTTCAACCAGTGACCCAAGAACAAAATGACATGCTCAGATCAAATATAACAGAGGAGGAAATACGTTTTGCGATTTCTAGACTTAAGGTTAGTAAATCACCAGGTGCCGACGGATTTACATCTGAATGGTACAGAACAGTTAAGGAGCAGCTCATACCTACTATACTTAAAACCTTCAATTGGGTAATGGAAAATGGACAAATACCACCTACTTGGCAGGAAGCAATTATTTCAGTAATCCCTAATGAGGGGAAGGACAAATGCAATTGTGCCTCATATAGACCAATACCAGTTTTGAATGTTAATTATAAATTATACACATTCATATTGGCAAGGAGGATGGAGATTATACTACCAAATCTGATTTTGTAAGACCAAACAGGGTTTATTAAAGACAGACAAACTCAGGACAATATATGCCGTACTCTCCATGTTATGAGACATATGTAAACATGATGTAGAGGCAATTATTTTGGGCCTAGACGCTGAAAAGGCGTTTGACTCTGTAAGTTGGTGTTACTTATACAAGGTTTTGGAATCATTTGGATTCCATAAAAATTTTGTAAATATTTTCAAAAGCATATATGACAAACCATTGGCTAGAGTTAAAATAAATGGTAATTTGTCAAATGCTTTCATTCTTAAAAGACAGGGGTGTCCACTCTCCCCTTCGCTCTTTGCTCTGTTCATTGAGCCATTAAGTCAATGGATCAAGCAGAATACTTACGTAAAAGGAATAAAGATAGGGGATACTGAAAATAAGATCTCAGTTTTTGCAGACAACGTGTTGATTTATCTTAGCAATCCCTCTGTTTCATTTTCCACATTGATGGCATCTTTACAAGTGTTTGGTTCTTTTTCTGGTTATAAAATTAACATACAGAAAACATAAGTCCTCCTATATATTTACAATCCTCCATATGATGTTATCAAACGCTATAAATTAGAGTGGCAAGCAAATTCAATAAAATATTTAGGAGTATCTCTACCCAAAGATTTAGATAAACTCTGGGCTGCAAATTATGATGTTATGAATGCTAAAATTAAAACAGACATTGCTAGATGGAATTTAGTTCCTTTCTTAGGTCTGGAATCAAGAATAGCATCGGTAAAATTGAATATATTACCTAGACTTCTTTACCTTTTCCAGGCACTACCGATAGAAATTCCTGAAAAGCAATTTTTTTGAATGGGACAAGATTATCTCTAGATATTTATGACAAGGTAAACGACCGAGGATACGGTATAAAACACTTCAATTGGGGAAAAACAAGGGAGGAATAGCTCTCCCCTGCCTGAAAGATTACTAGACTGCGGCCCAATTGAGACCACTTGTATGTTGGTGCAATGAAAATTACTCAGCAAGCTGGAAAGAGATCGAATCCTCATTGTCAGGGGATGTTCCAATTCAAGCAATGATAGCCGACAAGAAATTACGAAGTCGACTCTTAGATAGGGACAACCCATGGATTGGCTTACCTCTAAAGATGGGGTTGTTAACAAATATAATTTAAGTAGTCCCATAAAGACTTTGAAATGGTGCTCCTTTGACACGAAGTTTATTCCCAATACTCTAGATAATAGATTTAAGTTATGGGCGGGAAAAGGGATTTCTGCATACTGGGTAATTATGATCAATGGCGAATTAAGAGATTTCCAGACATTAAAGGAAAGATATGGATTACAACAAAGAGACTTTTATAGATATTTACAAATGCGGCGTCATTTTTATCAAGAAATAAAGGGGTCAGATACAATAGAAGCGTATTCAAAAAGTATTTTAGGACCCTTCTACTCAGCTTACGATTCACAAATTGATACAAAAATTGTGTCAAAATTCTATAATGCCCTTATGGCCTGTAAAATTGAGTCCACACAGTATATTAAAGAAAAATGGGAACAGGAGAGTAATCTACATATATCTGAGGCTACATGGGAAAACATTTGCATTATTCAATGGGAATCAACTCTAATAATTGGAGAGAGTTTTGTTGGAGAAACCTAGTGAGGTTCTTCATTACTCCATCCCAGAAGAAACATTTTTTCAAGTGGTTCAATGTGTTGGAGACAATGTGGTGAACTAAATGCTAACAAAAAACCACATGTTTTTTGGAATTGTCAAGCTATTCGATACTTTTGGCAAGAAATTCATAAAGCTCTTGAGAGGATACTGACACTTCGAGTGCCTTACAGATTTGATGCTCTTTATTTGGGAAATATACCAAAGAATATTACTGAACAGAGGGATAAATACATGTTCAAAATAATGTTGATAGCAAATAAAAAAGCCATTACGAGAAAGTGATTGCAAACTGTTCCACTGACTTTTGAAGTCAGTTATGGAAAAAATTACATTTTCTTTGAGATTACAGAAGGGCAGATTTTGTAAATACTGGGCAAAGTGGGTTGAGTTTACACAGTTAATTGAACCCGCATATTTCGTGTTATAGGCTTTTGGAATATATGTATATATAGATTTCGTTCTGTGTCAAATGTAAAACACAGATTTTTGTTTCTTAATGCAAATATGGAGTTATCTCTCTGTTATGATCTGTCATTTTTTCTTTCCTTTTTAATGCTTCTTTTATTTTATTATTGGTTATTTGTCTACTATAAAGGGAGGAGTTTATGGGTAAATGTATGTGACAATGGATGTATGTATATAATACTATCCCAATAAAAACTTAAATAAAAAAAAAAAGAAATTCATGAAGAGTACAGTACAACATATATGTACATGTGTACATATACAAACTACATGATATTTATGAGGTGCAAGGCTTATAATAGGATGTTATTTCAATCTGAGCTAGCGAATCATCCCATTTTATTCTTGCAGTGGTCATCCAATTTTTAACCAGCATCAAGTTAGCTGGGTGATTTTTCCTTTACTCTTCCAAATATTGCCTACCGTAGACTTAGCCACTCCAAAATGGTATGCAACAACTCTGTGTGATTTTCCTTTTAATATCTCTGTAATGATATCAAGCTTCTTTTGGAGGGACATGACACTACGCTTCTTTCTTGAAGCCATGGATTTTGCACAGTTTTACGCACCTCTGTAAATTCAGCTCCGCGCACAGCCTCGTCCTCTAGCTCGCTCTCCATTCGAAGTTCGCTTTGCCTCCACGTGCAGACTCCGGCCACAACTCTCTGTATGCAGCAATCGTCACTTCCGTCTTCCGAAGTGAAAAGCTGACCACAAGACGTCTCCGGAGCTCTGCTCACTTATTGATTATTGATGTTAGTTTGCTTTTCTTTGATGGATATTACTGTGTGTGTTTTATTTGGTGGGATGGCATGGTGCTGCAGTGGTTAGCATTGTTGCCTCACATCTCTGGGACTTGGGTTTGAGTCTCCGCCTGGATCGTGTGTGTGGAGTTTGCATGTTCTCTCTATGTCATCGTGGGGTTACCTCCGGGTACTCCAGTCCCCCCCCCCACAACAGTCAAAAGACATGCTGAGGCTAATTGGAGTAACTACATTGTGCATTTATGAGTGTGATGGGCTGGCCCCCTGTCCTGGGTTATTCCCTGCCTTGTGCCCTTAGGCTCTGGACCCCCCACGACCCAAAAAGGTTAAGCGGTTTGGAGGATGGATGGGTTTATTGGATTTCTGATTTTCTCTTTGCCCTTGTCTGTACTTTCGCTTGGATTTACATGTTGTTTGGTTTCGACCTCTCGCCTAGTTTTTGGTCAACTTTTCAAATATATATACAGTGGTACCTCGGTTTTCGAACTTAATCCGTTCCGGACTCCGGATCGAATCCTAAAAAGGTCGAGTTCTGATCAAATTTTTCCCATAAGAAATAATGGAAAATGGCTTATGGGAAAATAATGGGAATTGGTTCCCAGCCCCCTAAAATACACCTAATACACCTAAATGTTATTTTTAGCATAAAAATAAACATAAAACAAGAAGAGCTTTTTTCTTACTGTCATCCAATACGATAAAGATCTTATCCCAACATTACCCCTGTCCTGCCCCGATTGTCCACTCCTTCCGGGTGCCACGCCCCCTCGTTAACCTCGTGTGGGATCCCATGTGATCAGCTGTTTCTGGTTGTTGTCATTAGTCCTCTATATTAATCGTGCATTCCATTTGCCCTCGGAACTCTGATTCCGAGTCGGATTCCAAGTTTCAAAGCCGGAAGTGACGACATGCACGCTCCCGTTTCTCGGAGATCCGAGAAATATCTCGGACAACACAGAAAATCCCGAGTTCAGAATCCAAGATGGCTGTGCCCTTTATCAACAGAAGGGAAAGTTGTAGTTTTATCCCGTTTAAACGCTACTTCTCATTTGTGGCTCATTAAATCGGTCGTACACACTAGACCGTCCAACTTATCTGTGGACGTGTTGCTACGGAGTTTTATACGTGAAGCCCCGCACGTAATGTGTTATCAAGTGATATTGCTAACAATGGCTACCAATTAACTGGTCTAAAATTGCATTTCATGATTAGTCAGATTATTTGTCGGATTTAAGGTATTTCGGGCTAATTGTAAGTGAACGAAGATAAAGGCCATTTAAACTGAGGTGACTTAAATCCGACAAGTTGTCCGGCTAAGCAAAACATCTAGCTTTTTCATATGGGTCCATGGTATTGCTACTTCTGTG
>JAODJU010000040.1:32785288-32795818 GCA_026776725.1 Gnathonemus echidnorhynchus
ACACGAATCGGATATGGGTCACAATTAAAAAGGCCGTGTAAACAGACGGTCCAAAAAATCGGATATAGGCAACAAATTGGAATTAGGCATCAAGACCTGCAGTGTAAACGGGGCCTTAGACGTAGCGTTTTCATCACTGTTGAGATGGAAAATGTCGTGATTACATCACCTGGACGGAGCTGTTTCAATGCCGCTACATAGTGCCAATGTGCAAAGATGCTACTAGATACCGACCCTTCAAAAATGTATCAGCGACGTAGCACCGACGTACTTGTGCTGACTGGGATGTTTATGAATAATTTCTGAATTCTTAATGAATACATTATTAAGGTGTACTGAACATTTTATGAATGCAATATAAAAGCATTATGAAGGTGCAGTTAATGTAAAGCGTTACCGTTTATTTGAAGATTTTTTAAATATATTTTGATTTGGGATTTTTTTAAAAAAGTATTTCATTCAATTTCAGTTGCACTGTTAAGAAGAGGACACGTTTTGCACAGTTTAGAAAGATAAAGGAATATTTTTGAATAAATTTGTCTGTAGCTCATTCTGTTAAAAAAATGTGAGAAAATCGTATCGTGAACTCAGAATCGAGAATCATATTGAATTGTGAGTTGAGTGTATCGTTATATCCCTAGTATTTCGTAATAATTGCACTGCGTCCATTCACCGTCTGATTTTAAACAAGACAACTGGGCTATTGAAGGTGAAGTGCACACACAAACATTGAAATATTAATTAAAATTTGTCTATAAATAAATATGGAAAACAAAGGGGTGTTGCTTGCTTTTGTTGAAAGATTTTGCAGCCAGAAAACTTAATATAAAGCTAATTTTACTGCAGCATCATAGTTAAGGTTTAAACCCAAACCCACTTTCGGGTATACCTCCCTGGTATTCTCGCTTGATGATGTATGTGGGGATATGCAGATCTATACTGAAATATTCCAGGAAGCGGGTTCAAGTTTAAACCTTAAACACCATGGTAAAGTTAGTTTACCTAACCTTTTCATAATAAAAAAGGGTTGTATAATGTGTGTAATTTACCAGAAACACCAATAATTTCTGCTTAATTTCCTTCTTTTTGATTGTGATTGCTTTCTTTACCTTCTCTTCCTTCCTTAGCTTCTTTTCCAGCTTTTTGGGGCCATTTTGATAGCAATTAGTTAAATGAATTATATAAAGCACTGCATTGACCACAATTATGTCCACAAACGCATACCTGGGCTCAGACTGATGCTTACGAACACCTCTCGGGCATCTTGTATCTTTGTTTACAACCACACCAGCAGATACATGTATTGGCCTCGACTGGTCGTCAGTTAAACTAAGTCAAACTAAAATTTTGGTTGTTCGTATGTCAGGCTGGTCGTAACTCGAGGGTCCACTGTATCTTTCAATATTTGTGAAATATTTCAGTGTTTGTATGTGTGCACTTCACGTTCAATAGCCCAGCTGTTTTACTTGGCGATGGTGGTGCAGGAGGTAGTGCTACCGTTTGGCAACCGGAGGGTTGCAGGTTCGAGTCCTCCTGACCCCATCGAAGTGTCCTTGAGCAAGACACTGAACCCCAAATTGCTCCCGGTGGGCAGGTTGGCACCTTGCATGGCAGCCTCCGCCACCGGTGTATGAATGTGTGGTGTGAATGGGTGAATGTGAGGCATGGTGTAAAGTGCTTTGGAATAAAGCGCTATATAAATGCAGTCCATTTACCATTTACTTAAAGTCACTGGTGGTGAATGGACACAGTGCAATTATTAATAAATAATAAATAAAACACTTATTTAAATGGTGTACATTGTCCCCCATAGTTTAATGCTTAAAGCACACTTTGCAGGACTTGTCTGTATTATTTAGATTTAACCATGTTGTCATGTTACAGCAAATAGCAAGTGAGCAAGTAGGATTACAAAGTTATTGCGAGTGAACACAAAACTCCACAAATAAATAGGAGGGAAGTCACAAATGTAACGCAACCCTCAAATAGACAGGACGTGATCCACAAATGTGCTAAGCATGTTTCACATGTAAAAAATGCTCCCTGTTATTGTGGATATGATTTGACACAAATAAAAAAATAAATATTTTGGGATAGATAAATATTTGTGGATCATGGTACATGTTTGTGGATTGTCTTTTGTGGGTTACAAATAATAAAGTCCAATAAAAACTTCCATACAATTACCACATCCCACGTGGTGGTGTGTAACCTCGCAAAACTGTCATCAAATGATGAAAAAATGTTGCCAATAAACAGTGTATTTTATGATACCATGAAATATTCATAATATGAAATGATAGATGTTTTTATTTTGTTATCCAATATATATCATCATATTGCACAGCCCTATTCCTGCTGAGAGATTTTATTCTATACGTGTCTGGCTTACGTTTTGTCAAGTAGGATGTTAGGTGACTGGGACACTATGCCAACATCATAGACACTATTTACCAACCTATACAGTATATTGCATCCATGCTGTACCTGTACTCTAATGATGGCCAAAACAATGCTTCATGAACCATTTGCTGTATTTTCTGACCCCACTAGATGGTGCTGTCTGTTATAAAAAGGGCTCAAAGCATGTCAACAACAGCACCCTGCAGTGGGGTCAAAAATACCACAAATCGCTGCTGAAAAAAACAGCTTAGACGGGGATGATTTCCATTTAATGCTGGTAAGGTGCTGGTGTAGGTGGTTGACCAGCATAGCTGTGCAGGTCAACCTGCACATGAAGCTGGTCCACCAGCATTATTTCATTAATGAATAATCAAAAGAGTATTTGCAAGTCCCACTCCAAACTACAAATGAACCAAAAAAGTACCCCAGCTGCTTTGGTACATTGGGTACTGAAACTTTTGGTACTGGTACTCAACCAGTCAATGGAAAATGGAAATTACTGTTCCAAAAGAATGGTACCTGGTGCAGTGGAAAAGCACCCTTAAAGGAATCAAATAAAAAACTGCCCTTTTCTGGCTATCACTATGTGGCACTGCTTCAGTTTTTGGGAAATCTCTCTCAAAATTTAATCATCTCTAGTTTGTCACCCATATAATGCTTCTGCAAAGTTTGAAATAGATCCATCAAATGGTTTTTAAGATATTGTCTTAACAAACAAAACATCTACTGCCTGGCAACAAAACCAAATGTATTCCCCGGAGTGTTCACCAAGAATACAATAAACAATATGTCTGGATTTCAGGAGGTTAAGCATAATGTGTCTATTATGTAAAATTAACAAATTCCCTCAAAACTGACAAGAGATACAGTTTGAAAGAAGTGGAATGACCAAGAGCAGGTCATACTCCAGCAACGTGATGTTTTGAGCTTGAAAAAAGACTAATGATCTGAGAAACAGTGAATGTAAAATGTGGGACCCCAAGCCAGCTGCTCTTGGGGATGGTCAAAGGAGGGGGATGAGGGTGCTGTATTGGATGATTTTCTTTTTGTTGCCACCCCCATGGGAGACTGATGCCTCTTGAATGGAGCAGATGTCTTGCTGTGACATCAAAACTAAAGGCCGGAGCCTTAACCCTCCCCCGATTTTTGATCCTCCCGGCTCTGCACTCACCCTGGGCAGCCCCCCACCTCCCTCACTAGCAAGCTGCTCTACCACCACAGCCCTAGTGAGCTACGCTGAGATGGGCTGTGCAAAGCTGATGGTTTCAGCCCACCAGCCCCACCCAAACTCAAGCACACAGCCTCATTTCAGAGCCACACAGAGACACCCCCACAAACAACTCCCAGCCCAATCACACACTGAAAACACACTGGCACACAAAGGTAGAACTGAACTCAAAGCTTCCAGCACTTGCTTTCAAGTATTTCTATGAAGGAAGCACATGGAGCAAACCAAACAGGCACAGGATGCTGCTCTAGATGTAACATCCCTCCTCAGTTTGGTTACTTCCGTCACCTCCAGCTGATCAAACAGTCCAGTGGTCAACAGATCATGAGGTCAGTGCCAGCCAAACTGCACTCACATAAGGTGCAATGCTCACAGGTCTTTTAAAACTGCTGTGTCTGTTTACTGCCCATAATGCACTCCACCGGCAGAAAAAAGACTGTAACACACTGCATCCTTACAAACTCACAGACACTGGATATAGACGTCCGTAAATGTTCAATCCTTTAATGACTTCAATAACAAAATTCAGTTTTTTAAATAAATATATATAATTAACTAGATTTAGTGCTATGGTGGGATGACATGGTGGTGCAGTTGTTAGCACTGTTGCCTCACACCTCTGGGACCCGGGTTCGAGTCTCCGCCTGGGTTACATGTGTGTGTAGTTTGCGTGTTCTCCCCGTGTCGTCGTGGGGTTTCCTCTGGGTACTCTGGTTTCCCCCCCACGGTCCAAAGACATGTTGAGGCTGATTGGAGTTCCTAAATTGTCCATAGGTGTGCATGTGTGAGTGAATGGTGTGTGAGTGTGCCCTGTGATAGACTGGCCCCCTGGTCAGGGTTGTTCCCTGTCCTCCCATTGCTTCCGGGATAGGCTCTGGGCCCTGTCGGATAAGTGGGTTGGACAATGGCTGGATAGATGGATAGTGCTGTGGTTTCAGCATTGTATTCCTCAGACAGCCCTATCATTTGGTCTGCCCATCTACTCCATACTCATCCTACACTCACCAATTTCTATAATTTCTAGAAGTACTGGATACATCACCTGGAAAAGTAAAAGTTAATAAATGTGTTTTTACCTGAATGCTGTGAGTCTTTGCATACCCCAATTGAAAGACAAAACTCATAAAATGTGCACAGAATTTACTTTTATTATGCTTTTAATATACTATTTCCAGGTCTCAAATTAACTTTCATTTAATTAAATTTAACCTTTTGGTTATTTATTGAATAAACCATGACTGCAAAGCCACATGCTGTAATGACGTACGCGAATAATAGAGGTTGTACGATAGTAAATCTATTTGCTAAAATCTTTGTAATAATGCATAATATAACTCCCAACCCAACTTCTCCCTTTATTGTAATAAGTACACTATACAGGTTTACTGTTTTCTTTATATCACATATACATTCATATCTATATATGGGATATAAGGGAGGCCACTCCCCTACCTTCCCAGGTCGAAAATATGAGACAAAACGTGTCCCATATTGGATGAAAATGGGACACATTTCATTTTTCAATAATCCACACATTTTACGAAAACACTTAATTGCATGACTACATAGACATGTTCCTTTTGTACAAAAAAAAACTGAACAAAAATGAACATTCTTATTTATAGTATATACATAGTTTTAGCTATAACATACAAGAACAGTATTTACAAATCAAAGTATTTTTAACTCTTGCCTCTTTCACTTACAGTATATTAAATCATTGCCCAGAAAACAACAGGAAAATTGGCAAACAAGTAACTTTCTCTTGCCTGATGGCTGAACTCGCTTTTTGAATGGTTAAAGATGGTTAGCCACTCTCCTTTTCAGACATACTCAGACAGACACACGCACAATTCATATGTCATTGTGGGGACTCTCCATTCATTTTTATGCACATAACCCTAATCCTAACCCTAATAACCCTAACCCCTACCCAGCCTTAACATTGACCATACAGTAAGTAACCAAACAAAATACAAGTCTTTTGGTATTTTAAGTTTTTTGATTGCAGTCACAGATTTTTATAAAATTGAATTTCCCCTTGTTGGGACCAAATACACAGTTCTGAAAAAGTCGAATTAACAGGTTATCACACTGTGGGAACATTTGGTCCCCACAATGTAATGTATACTTTGACCACATGCACACACACACACTCATACAGTTGAGAGTGAAGCTTGGGGTCTGAGTGCACGGCAAAGCCATTTATCTGGCGACCCTGTAGTGTGATAAATTTGGCCAAATAAAAATACTGTAGTCTGTATTGAATATTATTACAAGCCTACCGTACACAGTCTTCCCACCTCAAAAAAAAGTCACATAATTAAATTCTCCCACATTTCTCTGACCGGCTACTGGATTACTATGGATAAAATCTGCTTAATGGGGAGGCCATCGATGAAAAATCAAAATAAACTTTATTATAGAACATTCAAAAAATCATCCTGTGCTCTACAGTTTTCGAATCACTGAACTGTACAATATTTCTAGGAAGTTTGCAAAAACATCCACAGAATAAGTTCAGACCAGATGGCTGTGTTCACAAGCTTGTGACTCCAGGCTCCATTTTCACTCTCAGCTGCCCTCAAGCTTGCAGTTTCAATTTTGCTGCTCTCTGTCATTGCAGTTACAACTTTGAAATGATTTTGAATATGATCAAGTGTACATGTTTAGGTGTAAATTTTCATGCATATAATGTTTTTGTTAAGTAGTAATAAGATCCATCAAAGATCAAATGGAGTAAATAATAACAAATAGTTTAAGCCTATTCACAATGATACGCTTCAAATCATTTTGCTATCACTATGGGGTGCTGCTTCAATTTTGGGTCAATAAGTCTCAAATTTTTAGTTTCTCACCCATTCAAAGCCTGTAGAAAATCTTAAAAAGATCCGTCAGTTTTCTGAGCAATCGCCTTGCATGTCAAAGCATCTGGTTCGGCAGCAGAAAGGTGCTAAAACTATATGTATGTATTGCCTGATGTCTGGGAAATATAATTAATAAAGTAGGTTATCAGTAAACTGATGATGCCAGATCCTGAAATAAGGAGGCAGGATTCCCAATGCATTTATATAAACTGTATACTAAAAAAACTAAACACAGTAAATATAATACATAAATGAAACTGCATGGCCTGGACCTTTGAATAAACTACGCTAGGACTATTTCAAGACATCTGTATAAACAGAAAATTAATTGCTTTTTAATCATTTGGATCTGGACCTAAAACAATGTATCAAAGACATTCCTTGCACAAAGACAAAGAGGTAACAGCATGAAAGGAAATCAGCTGAGCTATCGTGGCCGGTGTGCATATAATGTGAGGCTATTCAGCCTATAGTATCTTTAGTAGCAGCAGTCTGAAAGACATACTTGTAAACATTCCTCATCCTTCAACCCATTCTCTGTCACATTTAAACACATTTGAACAGGTCTTTCAGGATTCCTGACATGTTTTACTTAACTTAATGGAGGTGTAAATTAACAAAGGACAAATATTTTGTTAGTGTACTTTTTTTTAACTTTTTAAACTTTTTTTTCTGAATTTGTATCTAAATTGTTGCAACTTTTACTTTCGCTTTGCTACATTTCAGAGTCAAATAACAAATTATATAATACTATTTGTGAAAAGCAAGCAACACACCTGAGTGTAGGGCTGCATGATTCTGCATAAAATATGGATCACAATTTTTTTTCCGCTCAGAACTGAGATTGCAATTTTCTCTCACAATTCTTGAGCAACATATTTCTCTTTTAAAAATATTATTTTTATTATTATTGTTATTATTATTATTATTATTATTGTTGTTGTTGTTGTTGTTGTGTAGTACGATTTACTTTTGATACTTAAGTACTTTTAAAACCAGGTATTTTTTATTTTTATTTGATTAGTATTTTACTGGATTACATGCATGACATTTTAATATGGTATCTGAACTTCTGCTTAAGTAGGAAAATTGAGTACTTTTTCAATAATTGATGAAAAAATAGCATCATGTAACAGGAACTGAATAATACAGACATAGAAGCACTTACGATAACACACAATTTATACACTACTTGTTGCTGATAAGTTTGTATAGATAATTTTGTACAGGTCAGTAAAGCCTAAAAACTAGGGAATTATGAAAGATTCCCTTGTGCCAGCAGAATAAATCAGGTATGTTTGAATAAACAGACACAGGCACACAGCATGTTGGGAAGGAGACTTTCCTGTGTGCTTAGTTTCATTTATAGATGTAGTAAAACATTACAGGATAAAGAGCCATGCTCACCTCCTCCTCACTGTTATGCAAGGCTGCTCACAGACACAACTGGGAGAGAAATATTTGTTGCAACATAAAAACCCACAACTGTATCATGAACTTAGGAACTGTGTCACATACAAGCTATCACCTCCTACACTGTCATCACTTCCTTTCCAGCATTTTTGTTACTCATTACAGGACTTAATTAACACTTTTATCTATAGAAACTCATAGTTTTGCAAATTATACAGCTAAATACTGTTTTTTTTTTGCTCATTCAATTTAAATACCTTGCTCAAGGGTACTAGCCATCCAGGTGCCAAAAATGGCAACCTTCAGTATGAGTCAATGTCCGCTTCTGCAACATGCAGTGAGGATCACCTCTGATGATATGTACTGTGAGACAAGACAACAGAGGATAGAGGAAAAAGTAACAGAAATGTGCAGCATAGCTGTATTGAAGTCCAAATTCTCAGTTATCCGTCAAACATTACGATATTATCACTTTGGTTTTTATTGAGGCATGGTGCTCAAGCCACCTAATACTGAGTGTGGCAGAACAGAAAGGCTAATTGTAGATTTCTGTAACACCAAAGTGGGGTATCATTTCTGTAAATGAAAAAATAAGATTATAGAGCTCAAAACCTGCATTCCCACTATATTGTCATGGGAACAACCTTTTTCTGACTGTCCAGGACCTTGATGCTGTGTTACTGCATATCATGTTGTCCTTATATTGTGTTCTTACACTTTGACGCACATAATGTAGCATGAGAAAAGTGCCCTTTAGCAATCTTCCAGTTGCAGCTTCCGGCTAATTTGCTCTGAATGCCTTCAGCATTATCTGGCACAATCACTGACACTGCTGAGTGAAGCTTAAAACAAGCCCTTCAGAAAGCCCTCTGTTGGGGCTGGGCCATCTGCCTTCTAAACCAACCGAATTTAACTAACAATGAGTAATAGCATAATGGGCCCATCTGCAAGCATCCAGGAGAGAAGCTGACCAGGCAGCCCCCCAACTCAGAAGTTCAACTTCAGTGCTTGGGAGTGAGATCCTGATTTATCGCCCTGAATTAAGAGTCTTGACTTGTGACAGGCAGAAGACTGAACAGCAGAAATGCAAGAGGCCACGAAAGACACTCAAGAAGAATCACCCATAGCTCAATAGTGGATGAAATGCAATGTCCTTGACTCCTACAGGTTCAGCATAGAGTAGAAGCAAGCTGCTGCTTGTGTGTGCTTACTGGAGCTTTTCTGCACAGTACATTCTTCCTTAATATTTACTTGCATATTTTGGCATAAACTTTTTTTAGTTCTTTATACTAAATTATATAGCCAAGGTTTTTGTGCAGTTATACAGGTTACATTTCATATACACACAACAGGCAGAGCTCAAGCAACTCCATATGTGCTAAGTTCAAGTTTTAAGTTTCAAGTTTTCAAAAATTGAAACTAAAAACTTGAACTTGACACAGCAGGCCACAATGTTCTCTTTGTAGTTTTACAAACGACGGCTTCAAAGATATCAATACATTTCATTAAATTCAACAGTAAAAGTTTTTACACTGAAATGTGAAATGAGGCCCATCCATCGATTTTCTATACCCACTTGTTTTGTGAAATCACAAAATAAAAACTTAGAATCTAAATCTAAAGCTCTGACAGTCTTTACATCCCTTCATTGAAATTTCACCAGCATTCATTTACTGCATCAGGGGCCATTTCTTTATTAAAAATAACTGCTAAATTGTATTTGCCAAGATCCACACCAGTGGATGCCAAATCCTACATTCTGAGCAGGAAGTACCACTGGCTTTCACGGCCAATCCCCTTATTTCATCTGATGTTTACTTGGAATTGTTTCAATGGTGGTAACCCATTCCAGCATTGAAGAAGACAAAAATGAAAAAAAGGCATAAATGGAGGCTGAGATTTACCCTCATGTTCTGAACTAACCCTACGTATACCCTTCATCCATCCATCCATCTATCCAGCCATCCAAGGCAGTGACATGAACCCCAATCCAAGAAGTGTGAGGTATCAATGCTAACCACTGCACCACCGTACTGCCCTGCTATATATATGCCATTTATAATATTACAGTAGTGCAAGCGCAAGGGTCCGATGTGTACATCAGAGTGTAGCATGAAAACATCTTTAATTACACAAATCATCAGAAGTGGGCACAGAAGGGAAACTCATGTGTGTAAATGGGGAAAATGTATGGATAAATTTCTGGTATCACATTCACTCACTATAGTCACTGGGTTCTGCCTAGCCTTTGACCAGTGTAGTGAAGTAGGCGGATTTTGCATTAGCATCATTTTGCTCAAACCCCTCTCTATTAACATCAACCAGCTGGGAAGCAGTGTTAATTACGTCAATGAAAATTTTGACGCTAAGTATTCGTTGACGACCTTTTATTTCATAACTAGATTGTAACAACAACGTAAATGGAAAAATGGTTGCCAACGAAAATTACAGCAAAATCTCTGTTCATTATGCTCTGACGAGTAAAGACGAGACAAAATTGCTAGCTCAATCCGTTTTTGGTAGACAATTACCTAGATCACAATAGCCATCTCAAAGCATTGGTTGTTATCCTTTTTAACCAATCATTTAGATGCATAAATCTGCAAGTGCACATACAAA
>JAODJU010000040.1:32795918-32807994 GCA_026776725.1 Gnathonemus echidnorhynchus
AAAATATTTTGTTCAATATACTGGGACAGCATGCATATAACGAGCTGTCCTAGCGATGTGTACTTCACATTTCTATAGAGCAAATAACTGCGTTGAAAAAAACTGAAAACTAAGTTGACTTCCTAAAACTAAACAGACAGATAAACTATTTAGTAAATGGAAGGAAAGGCACAGATAAGCTTAATACTTATAGGCCTAAATGTCACACAAAAGTCCCTTTTTTGTCATTTCAGCAATTTTATGTACTTTATGTACTATTTTTGACGAAGGGTTATTATAAGTTGTGTTTTACACACAGTTAGATGGGTGTTTGATAAGTGTTTGATGCCCAAATAACAAAAATTTAATTAAAATGGGCATGTAGTTAAATTTGACGGGTGTTTTGATGCCCTAATAAAAAAAATGAAACAGGAAAAAGTATCTGTAGTTGATATTTGCATAAAATAAGACCTGTGAATGAAATATGATTGTATTGCACCTTTTCTAACAAATTTTAGACATTCATTTTTATATAGGAAAGAAGTATGGGACCAAGGTTTGAGTTTCCACCAGGGTCCATGTGTGTGGAGTTTGTATGTTCTCCACATGGTGTTTCCCCCCACAGTCCAAAAACATGCTGGGGTTAATTGGAATTGCCAAGTTGCCCATAGGTGTGTGTGCCCTGCGATGGGCTGGTGTGCCATCCTGGGTTGTTCCCCACCTTACACCTGTAGCCTCCAGGATAGGCTTTCGACCCCCCATGACCGTGAATAGCATAAACAGTTTCAGAAAATGGAAGTATGGTAAGTCAGTAACACATTCCCTGACTAGATGACTAAGTGTCGTAGGCTATGCTTACATATAAGATATGCTTACCTCTCAAGGGAATTTACTCAACCAGGAGCAGTATCCTTTAGCAAAATGCATTTAAGTACCATGAACCTGTCTGAGAAAATTATGACTAAAAAACTGCCTAAAATTAGACTAAAATTAAACCTGAGTTCCACTGACTAAATTTTAACTAAAACAAAACAAAAAGAAAAGACTAAAACATGACTTTAATCCAACTACAATTTTCAGTACGTGACTAAGACTAAAACTAAAGTAAAAACTCTTGCCAAAATTAACACTGCTGGGAAGAGAGAAGAGTGATATCTGGACACTCAAAGTGTTTCCTGTATCATCACCAGGATGTAATGAAGCAAATGAAAATTTCAAACCAGGATAAAATGTGTAAATATGCTTAAGTGTTTGTAGCAATAGGCTTCTACTGCACATCAACACCAACAGCAATAAAATCCTCTTCACCCAAACTGGCTGTGGTATTGGTGCATTGATAGAAATAGAGCTCTCTATAGATCTCTATAAAACTGGCAGCCAACATGTCACCTGTAAGCTATTAGCTAATGAGTAGCTCACTGAACACTTTTTAGAAATAGGATCAGTTATGTCAGTTTTGCAGTTTTTAGTTATTGTACATTGAAGCATTACACAGAATTTCACTTTGTTTCGGGTGATGAGCACCACACGCCAAGCTACAGAGTGCACATGAAAAGAGAATATATGTTGTTGGCAACTTTCATCATCATCAGGCACATGGCAATTCTAAAAAAATTCAAAAATAAGAAGCATCTTGCAACATGATGAACATGATCATTATAGATCATTAATTGTCAGGAAGGATCCCAAAATAAGAAAATTAATTTTTAAAGGTTCTAGAGCTGCAACACCTACTTCATGAAGGTTAAAACACAAAAACACAACCACTTTGTAAAACTAAAATCATCAAGAAAACCCCCGTTGATGGAAGACCTGCATGCTGAGAAGAAACACAGTGACCAAAGTCTGCTGCCATGGTAAAAACCATTCTGCAAAAATGTCTGTAACACAAGGCCTCGTTCATATACTACATTTTACAGTGGAAATATCCCATCTGACTGATTCATAATGTGCATAATGTTAGCCAAAGGAGCTATGGTTGGTCTCAGCAGGGCTGTACTAGGTCACCTGATGATGTGACCTTGTTCAGAAACCCGTTTAGCAAGGTACTCCGCAAATACCCAATCATAGCATGGGGTTTTGGATATGTCTCAAGATATGGTACACATCATAGATACTGAGACACAGTGACCATACACACAATTCAAAGTAAAATCACATTTTTTACACCTTACTCATCTACTACTACTGCTGTTTCTTATACAAGTGTAACCAAGATAAAAAAAAAATTATAATAATACAATCTTAAAGTGTGGGTAAAGCTGGGTCAGTTTATATCTGGAGAGAGGCTTAATTTAGATCTTGTGTCCTCCTCAGGAGTTTCTAGAATGTGAATGGACACAGAGGGCAAAAAAGCCATCTGATTATTCTCTTCATTATGCTGGAATAGAGATGAGATGGATAGAGAGCTGTTGCTAAGCAACGCAGCATCTTATTTAATATTGAATATTATCATTGGGGTGACTGATAGAAAGTTAAGTTTTGTTCCTACCAGAGTATGTGAATGATGAGTTATCTAAATATTCAGTAGTGAGGTACAGAGACCAACTCAGAGTAGGTACTCACCACGGATTATCGTGAGCACATCACAAGCCTTGCCATTTTCGAGATGCTCTGACCAACGTCTGGCCATAATGATTTGGCCCTTGTCAGTCATTCTGATCTTTATCCCTGCCCATTTCTTCTGCATTCAACATGACGACTATGAGTACGAAATGTTGGTTTACCGTGTAATATATTCCAGACCTTGACACATATTCCTAAACGGACACCCCAAACCCATACAGACCTTGACACACACCTTTTATTAGATAGTCAACATGATTCAATTCACATGCGGGTGGTCAGAATGTTTTGGCTCATCAGTGTATATAACAGTAAGGATTGGAGGTCACAGAAAATGGTCCTGCTGAATTCTGAAATTAGCGATCTCTAAATTTCACACACTAAATACATTTTAAATGGCTTCTGAGTCAATGTAAATATAGCAGTGAAGAACCGCGTTACAATTCACAAACACCTTTCAGTTGACTGCTAATTCTGTCTACACATGATATGTAAAGCAAGACCTATAAACTAATTTATTGTAGTGTTCAACTATTTAGCTGAGCAATACTTCAGTTGGTACAAAACGTAGCTGCAAGAGCTGTTACTGAAAGTAAAATGCTATCTTGGCTCATCATCAGATATAGAGTGGAATATAAAATATCATTTTCCCCTTTATAGCATTAAATGAACATGCACCCAAGTATCATAAGGATCTGCTTCTCCTATACACTCCAACCTAACTTGGTTATCTTGTTGTACTAAAAATTATGAGCACGGAAGGCAGGAGTTTTCTTATATAGAGCACATGTTTCCTGGCCAGAGAGCTGTTTGTGACTTATGGAGTTAATGCTCTCACTGTAACATTGGATATCAAAATCTTCATTGGTTGTTCCACGTCTTTTGGTGTAGTCTCTGGATTCTCCCATAATTATGTGTGTCTGGTCATAGTTAAGGTTAATGGGGTTACTGCACCTGGAGAACTCTATTGTCATGTTTTCCGTTTATGGATGCAGCATTTACCTGTGTTTTCTGTATTCCTGTGTGCACCTTTCCCCTACTGGAGATAATCTGTTCATTTCTTCTGGTTATCATAAACTGCTGTAATGTGTTTTGTGAAACTTCAGCGTAAAAAGAGGTGTCATGCTAATTAAAATCTGATTGAGTCTGTTGCAATGTCACTGCACATCGCTGTGTGGTAGGCAAACAGCAGTGGGGCCTGAAGGGGCAAACAAACATGTGTCTGCCTCTATTCAGTACCATCTGGGTCCGGGCTGATCTTCAGCTGGATATACATGCTCGCAGGACCAAAGTACTGATCTGGATGTTTGCGTCAACCAACTCTTAGTCACTTTCACTGGTCACTCTCAGGAATTCTGATCACTCCAATTGTTGTCTTAAAAATTTAAGACATTAGTACACCATTAAGACCATTTTAAATACTAGCCACAAATGCATTTGTGTTTGTTCATTCAATTTTTCCCAGAAATACTACCTCACCACCACTTTTCTAAAGTAATCAGTATATAATTAAGCAGTCCTAATATTGGCATTTTGGGATACTTCTCTATATTCTCTTCAATTCGTGAAATTACTGTCACTACAATATGAAGGTGTCTACAAAATATGCTACACCAACCAAAATATGATCTTAGCACGTTCAATAATTGATTAAATTTGGCAGATCCCAGAATGACCTAGATCATCTTGTAAAAATTTCTTAAAATTTGTTATGCAAAGTATCAACTTTCTTATGCAATAAAGATCAGTTGGATTTAAACAGATTTGTGTTAAACCACAAAACCACTATAAATACTTTTTTCCTGCCCTACTTGGTACAACACGGCTTTTATGACTTTTGCGTTTTCATAGAAACACCCGATCACATCTCCACGGGATCCCGGGAAAAAATCAGAGCAGCACAAGGGAAGCTGCACTCAACTGACCCGGCATCACCTGTTCACATGGTTCCCCTTAGGTACCCCTACCGCTACTCGGATTTAACAATGTTATATCCGAGTACATCTGTACTTCACAGTATAACCTGCTGAGATATTCAACAGAGGATCGTATCTTGCGCTACAGCGGCTACACAATAGTGGATGAAAATGGTATACAGACACACTTTTTTTTCTATTAAACATTACACGCAGAAACACTCCTAAACGTCGTAGCACAAGCAAGGAAAAAACAAAAACGGTTCATATTCCTAAATGGACACCCCAAACCCATCCAGTAAATGCTGTGCTGGGAAAAAGAGACCGATACCGCAGGCGGAGGGTAGTCCTTATTACATGATTAAATTATATAACATTATCATCTCGTAACAAAAGATGTATGGAAATGATGTTTCAAATAAGCGACTAAATTTAGACTACAGACTAGTAACCTGAAAATACTGAAAATGTCTATTCAGCTCGTAACATTAGCATCTCCGTTTTGATTTGGGAATAGGCCAAAATGGCATGGTTTGTTTCCTTATAATGTTTTAAAATATTACCACCAAATATGATGCGTACTTTTTTTTTATCACACTGCTACCGAAATATACGAGTGAGCACAATTAAACTAAAAGAGGGTCTAGCCCGTTTTCTTACCTCGGAATCTTCTGTTTAAGATTTTTTCATTAAAAACGATGAAGATCCGAAAATAGAAACAGGTGAGAGGATGCAAATCGACGCCCAGGCATTTCATTCAGCGTGAAAGAGAGGGGAGACAGTAAAACGTGACAGTGATTCGCGATCTCAGCTTCAAATGCAGCTTAAATATCCATATTTCCGCAGAAACGCCGCCCTTGTCGGACTTACCCGATTTTATCACCCGGCTCTTGTATCTTATGTTGGTAGTCATCGTCAATATCCTCTCTCGGTACCAACAACCTCGTAGCAGCAGCAGCCTCTTCTGCTTCGCCTGCTCTTACCATTCGAGGAAGACATAAAAGCATAAAAGGCTCCGCCTGTCGCCCTATATCACCAATCACACACCAAAGGACATTATTTATTTAAAGCCCCCGAATTATGGCAAACACTTCTGTCACTGTTACTGTATATTTCAAAATTATTAATGCCGCTTTCCCTGATCATATTAAACGTGCAGAATTGCTGTAAGCAATATGGTAACGCAGTGCAACGGTGCTGCTGTAAGACATCTCTGCGTTGTAATCAATTTCTGATAAGCAGCTTATTTCTACAAATGGTATTTTTCCTTTCTGAATATAATGGAAGGCAACCTAAACTGTCATCCATTCATCCATCCATATATACATATAGTACATCCATCCCCTTATATATCCTGGTAAGATTTAAAGCATATGTAAGAAAATTCACCAACAGTCCGTTAATGTTTTGCCATACTTTTATCGCATTTTGAGTAGGCCTACTATTAATACCAAAATTGTTTTGTAGTATAATGATCAAGTAAGCTTCAGTTAAGCATAATAAGTGTAACTGAAATATGTGTTCTCATACCTTTATAGAATACTTTGTAGCACTTTTTGGTAAGACAAAATACAAAATAAGCATACAAAAATTCAAAATATTCAAGCATAAATAACTGTAATGTCTATTTAAAAGGTATAATTTCTCAGAATCTGAATCAGAATCCTTATTGTGGCATGACCAAAGCCTGTGGAATATTTTTAATATAACATCATACTACTATATGACAGAATTCACTTAATTTCTATTTAAAACAATAAAACATACCCCATGGTTCCTACATCCCTGCTAATTGGTATGGTGTGCCCTTTATCTTTTCTTATATTCATTTTTAGATTCATCTTGTTAGTCAGTATGATTCCCAATTCAACTTTTCATGTTTCTACTATCATTTCTTCTAATCAACATATTTTTCATCAGTTGACAAATAAACTAAATGTCCCCCCCCCCCAAACAAACAAACAAACAAACACATACACACATACCAGAGCGCTGGCTTAGGCTGGAAATACATATGATGTAGGAGTTACTAAAGATTTCTTTCAGTTTTATGGGAAGAAAACAATATATAATTAAATTAAGAAACAAAGTCCCATAAGTTAATGTGGCGAATAGTTTATTGTATGCATTTTGGAGTATAATTTTACTGAAACTCTGTGACAGCGATTAATGTTCACATCTGATTCCTAGGAACAGCCAAATGGAATCGTATGTTTCCTCCAGACACAAAGTGATACCTTTCAACGGTCACAAACCAAATTTGCTTATGCAGAGAAGTGTCTATTTGGTGGACTGAAAACCAGAACTTCTACATTGTGAAGTTGTTACCACCATCACTTTTGTTTCAGCCAGAATATTTTCTGGGTGAAGTACAATGTATGATGACAGGGGAAAGAGCCATTGTTTAGATTATTACTATCAACATTGCAAAACTGACCTTGTGTCCATGCACTGTATGCAAAATATCAACAAAATAGGGTTCAAACAGGCTTTCTTTTGAAAAACTTTATTTTTCAAATAGTTGAGTAAACCATTATGTTAAGGTACAAAAACAGTGAAAATGCAGTACAGTTTTATAGTTTACCCCACATGCTTTGGCATCAATTAAAAAAAAAAATAAAATAAAAAATCTGGTGAAATAAACTGAGAGGACAAACTAACTGTGAACCTCTTCCGGGTTTTCTCACAGGTCTCTGAAACACTAATGCCCCTGGTAAAACTTAGGGAGAGGGGCACTGTCAATCACCATCTTGGTTATGGGCTGAACTTTGTGAATGTAATTATCCAAGTTAAACTGGGCTTGCTCTGTAATGATTTCATAAATATTGACAATAGATAGATTAGAGAAAACAAAATAAATGTAATAGCTGAAAAGCAATCAGTGTATTCTGTGTTAAGTTTGTAGGTGAGAGTTGAATAAATATTTATGAAGTTCTCCAACACAAAATGGTCAAAACAGTTAATTCACCTCTCACTGTATTCCAATTGTCAACTATGAGAAGTCACTGCAAGAGCACATAATGCACCCTAAGGTTAGTGGCTTTGTGGTTATGCAAAGTATCAAAAAAAATATCCCAAACAGAATTCCAGTAAAACTCATTGTGGACTGAGACAATTTAAAGATCATCATAAACTACTTTTAAAATATCACTCTCAATATGCAGATTTCAGTATATCGAGAAGTGGATGAGCAAAGACAGGCAGTTGCCTAATGAACCCTTTCATAGAAGACGTGACACTTTGCAATATAGTATTCCTTTAAATTCACACTTGCAGACACGTGAACATCATGCCACATTGTAAAGGAACATTAAGCATAAATATTAATTAGTGTTCTATCTCTAGGAGAATAAAAGTCATTAGATGCCATTTGAACATGGTGGTGGGGTCTAAAATGAATAATAGCCAATAGGAAAAAGCATTAAAGTCATCATTGTCAAAGAAAGATCATCAGTTAGCATTAAGTTACCAAAAAAAGAGTGTTTACATGGCACATTGTTTTGTAAAAATCTGAAAGAATGCAGTCCCTATCCTCCCAGTGGTAAATACCGAAATTCTATAAACTTGGTTCAGGTCAGTCATGATACCATTTGCATTGTAAGCTCTGTACAAAAGTTCAGCTGGGTGTTAAATACAAGCATGACTGATAATTTGACAGTGTTATAGGGGCCAAAACCCTTGTAGATGTAAAACATTGCAGTTTGACCACTTCTGAGCTTCAGAACATTGGTAAGACTGTGACTTTGTACATTTATAAATATCCTGGTTAAACAGCACAATCAAGTTCATTTAGCAATGGAATGATCCTCATAAATGTGGGTAGTTCAATGGTTAACTTTATCAAGTTCCTTCTGCTTTCAGTATTTGGGAGGCGTTTATAATGAACCTCAGCAAGGGTGTTTAAAGGCAGATGGAGAAAATAATGGGAAAAACTGCATGAGGGGGCAAACCAGTCTCAAGGATCTGGAAGTAGTGAACCGTATTGGATTGTTCATTCCCTGTGATTTATATCCACAAACATTATTTCCAGAAAATGTAAAACATTCTTGAACCTGCAGCAATCTTGTGAGAAGTTTCGGATTAATTATATACCCCATCACAGAACTACATGAGTTTAGGGTATGAGGTATTCATTCTGGTACCACGAAAAAATAAAATAAAATCAAAAATCATTGGCTAAGGTAATGTCTGTACTAGATTAGATGTGTTTGTACAACTTCAGTACCCTCAAATTTACAGATTATGTGACATTAAGAGGAAACACGTTTATTTTCACTACAAACACAGGACACTTAAATTCTATTGTTCTAAACTTTAACATTTCCTAAGGAAATGCATTTAATGTCTGAGTATTCAAAATGTACCCCTCCAATAAGGCCTAACACTGATGATATGACAGCTGGTTTGCTGGGGCTCTTCCAGAACTATAGTGGGGTTTCCACAAAGTCATGAACAAAGGTGGAGTGGCTGCTCCAGTGGAGGGGGGGGGGGAGCACACAAGGAATCGTCCAGGTAGTGGTCTGTGCTCGGAGGGCCTGAAGTTGGGGGTTGGGGTGCTGGAAGGAGGAGAGAAATAATCTGTTGTTATATATAATGTTAAGATAATATGTGATGACATCATGACCGAATTCTGATAGTCTTAACTCAAAATGTAAAGTTGTACAGCAGGAGGGCAGGTTCTTTTTTTTATTTTGGGGGCAGGATTTGGCTCTGTGGGCTAAGCCTGAGTGCCTGTAATCAGAAGGTCGCCAGTTCAAACCCAGCCTCAGCACATCTGCGGGTCCTTGAGCAAGGCCCTTACTCCCCAGCTCCCTGGGCACAGCTACGGGTGGCTGCCCTTTGCAGCAAGTTGAGGGAGGCGTAAAGGCAATTTCCCCATGGGGATTAATAAAAGTATCTATTATTATTATTACATTAAATAGCTAATAAGAAATGTGAGAAGACTTCCTGTGATGACATGCAAAATGCTCAACTAAAGACAATTACATTATATATGGACATTTTTGGGCATGGGCACTTTCAGAAAACATTTTTATTCTTGTGTTCAGGTTCAATAACAAACAGATTAACAGTATATATAAATCAGCAAGTGCTGGATAACTAGGGCAGGATTGCATACATGTAGTGCTACGCAAGAAGTTACACCAAATCAATATATACAATGAAAAAATAAAAACTCAAAAAGTAACACAAAAATTTTTGTGAAAAATTTCTAGAATGTCCACCTGTGTGTGTATGTGTGTGTGTGTGTGTGTGTACATGTACGTGTCAGTACCTGTTCACCTCTTACTCATCTCCTGGCTTCATTCGCATCTGCGCCTGCATCTTTGCAATCATCTCCTGCATTCGCCGCAGCTACAGAGAGACAAGCCACATCTGATCACACATTCAATCTCCGTATACCCTCTGAGTGCACCAGTCACTTTGCTTGTTAAAGTCACGATGCAGATGTTATGCAGTGTACAACTAAAATTCCTTCTCAAAACACTTAACATACATAAATTTTTCATTAAGGAATGTGTGACTTCATAACTGTCATAACTGTCACAACTGTGAAGTCATAACTGATATTGCAAGAAAAAAGTGAAATGACTAGACTAGCTAATTCTTTCCCTGATAACTTACTGGACATGTAATATCTGCATAGATTAAAATTACATGAAAGTTGAACTACATATTGTACAGCTACTTGCCAGCAGATATGTTTTCATTTGTCAGCTCTATAAAATGTTATTGACACTCTTAATGAATTGCAGCGACAGCAATTATCTGATTGTCAGTGGCACCTTTATAAAATGTCTCCATCTAGTGGTTAGATTTCTCCACACAGTGTCAACTCTAACTGCATATTAGGGATATGATGAAGCCAATGTGATATACATCTCGATGCATTGCCAATAATCGAATACATTAAAGATACTTATAAAATAACTGCTAATCCATCCATCCATCCATCTTCTTCTGCTTATCCAGGGTCAAGTTGTGGGGGCAGCAGTTTAAGCAGGGATGCCCATACCTCCCTCTCACCAGTCACCTCCTTCAGCTCCACCAGGGGGAATACCAAGGCATTCCCAGGCCAGCTGAGAAATATCATCTCTTCAGCATGTCCTGGGTCTGCCCCGGGGCCTTCCCCCCGGTTGGACATGCCCGAAACACCTCCCCAGGGAGCCATCCAGGAGGCATCCTAGATAGATGGCTGAACCACCTCAATTGGCTCCTTTCCATGCTGAGGAGCAGTGGCTCTACTATACTGAACTGATCCAACTCTCGATCTCCCGCTCCCTCTTTCCATCACTCCTGAACAAGACCCCAAGATACTTCAACTCAACCCCAAACCAGGAGAGGGCAATCCACCCTTTTCTCTGGGGCCTATCTAATGCAATACGATACAATTCACCCCTATTACAATGCAGTGTGATTTGACAGAATTTGATTCAACAAGATACAATGTGATGCAAAAGAATATGATACTATGCGATTCATTATGGAACAGACACAAACACTTCAGGGAGGGGGAATCAATCTATAAAATTATTGGACAAAAATTATCGGTTACATTTCTAAATAATAAAGGCACAGGGCATCTATTAATAATTATATATTAAATACAGTCAGGTCCATAAATATTGGGACATAGACACAATTCTAATCTTTTTGCCTCTATACACCACCACAATGGATTTGAAATTAAACTAACAAGATGTGCTTTAACTGCAGACTTTCAGCTTTAATTTGAGGGTATTTACATACAAAGCAGGTGAACGGTACCAAAAGTAATGAGACAATTGGCTGCTCAGCTGTTCCATGGCCCGGTGTGTGTTATTCCCTCATTATCTTATTTACAAGGAGCAGATAAAAAGTCTAGAGTTCATTTCAAGTGTGCTATTTGCATTTGGAATCTGTTGCTGTCAACTCTCAATATGAGATCCAAAGAGCTGTCACTATCAGTGAAGCAAGCCATCATTAGGCTGAAAAATAAAAACAAACCCATCAGAGAGATAGCAAAAACATTAGGTGTGGCCAAATCAACTGTTTGGAACATTCTTAAAAAGAAACACTGCACCGGTGAGCTCAGCAACACCAAAAGACTCGGGAGACCATGGAAAACAACTGTGGTGGATGACTGAAGAATTATTTCCCTGGTGAAGAAAAACCCCTTCAGAACAGTTGGCCAGAACAAGAACACTCTCCAGGAGGCAGGTGTATGTGTGTCAAAGTCAACAATCAAGAGAAAACTTCACCAGAGTGAATACAGAGGGTTCAGCACAAGATGTAAACCATTGGTGAGCCTCAAAAACAGGAATGCCAGATTAGAGTTTGCCAAACAACATTAAAAAAAGCCTTTACAGTTCTGGAACAACATCTTATGGACAGATGAAACAAAGATCAACTTGTACCAGAGTGATGGGAAGAGAAGAGCATGGAGAAGGAAAGGAACTGCTCATGATCCCAAACACAGCACCTCATCAGTGAAGCATGGTGGTGGTAGTGTCATGGCATGGGCATGTATGGCTGCCAATAGAACTGGTTCCCTTGTAATTATTGATGATGTGACTGCTGACAAAAGCAGCAGGATGAATTCTGAAGTGTTTTGGGCAATATTATCTGCTCATATT